>OY986965.1:24929283-25091348 GCA_963920575.1 Narthecium ossifragum
TTGTTAGCTCGAATTGAGCTGAAGATTTGGTTTAAAATGAATATAAATCAAATATTACTAATTAAAGAAATTCGAGCGGAATATGGGTTCGGTGTCAGTCGATTAATATATATATAGACTGATCCGAAATCTAATTCAAATTCAAATAAAGAGCCATGAGAACCGTACCGAAGAGTCGTCTCTATTAGGGGCTCTGTAATTTGGCACATTGTGCTCGTGACAGATTACCGACTTGAATGTTTCGTTCCGCGGGCCCCCCCTCTCTTCTTTCCTGCTACAAAACACGTGTCAGGCGTCGGTTGGTCCATCTCTGGCATGTTCCACTTGAATACTTAATTTTTATTCGCAGTGAAAATATCGTCGTCGCAAGGACATGAATTATTTCATTCAGACAAAGGAAAAACCCGCTAAAGACAGACCTCGTGAATATATTGACAAAAAAAAAAAGGAGAGCCGTAGTTGTTTCATTCACTGTCACTGGAGTTGTTTTATTCACTGTCACTGGAATGTCACGTAGCATAGTATTTTATTAATTGCAACAACAAAGCATACAATCGCTAGATTTAGACGCCACATCAACATTGTAACTGTGGTTGAATGACGTGGCCGGTTTTTCCAGCGATGGATTGGTGTTGGCTGCTCTGGTGACCCGCACATATCGGAGATTGTTGCTAAAAAGGCCCACGTTTGATTTTCGCAGAACAGGGCGTCTCAGCTTTCTTGAAAAAACAATACCCTAAATTATACAAATTCCAACTTTGATAGTGTCTTTTCTCACATCTCATGTCATGTCATACCCATGTCTCTCCAAACATATTAAAAAAAAAAAACCTGTCACATTAAATATGACGGGTTGTAATGACGACGAGTTGGTTTGACTAGTTGGTGAGACTGTTCGCACCCATATGACCATTCGTCGACAGTACGGCGCATAATAACACTATAGTACTCGCTATTTATACCCCCATATTTATACGATACACGTATGTTTGATCGCGTTAAAAATTTATATGCGGTTTGTTTGTATACAAACTACAGTTGCTTGTTTAATTTTTATAGTCGTTCGTTTCTACGTATTTGTTTTTATACACAAATGTAATTATGCGTTAATTGATTTCTGCGCATGTTTGTTAATTTTTGTGCTCGTATTTAATAGGTTCAAGCGGAGTTGCAAAAACTCAATCAGCTGGACCTTCAAAGAATAGAGGAGATTCGGGTCTTGAATATCAAAATGAACAAGTTCATGGTTGAATTGACCATAATAAATTCTAAGCTCACCGTGGCTGAAAAGGAAATTACAATGCTGCATAGGAAAATGAAGATGCCTACATGTGATGAGACTGTAGCCGCCTACCATAGCTTCGAAGAGGACATGCCCCGATCATTTTTGTATCACACAATCACAAAGCGCAAGAGAAGCACAGTGGGGCAATCCAACAAAGCAGAACGAATTAAGGAAGGGGTTGGCCAACCATCCAGCCAGACAAGTGGATGTGGTAGCGCCATGGTGGCCCGCTGACTAAGAATGAAGGGGCTCGGCAACCATTCAACAAGCGTCTCTGAAAACTGTTGATAAGCGCCATGATGACCCGTTGACTGAGAATGAACAGAAAGTCGTGGACACGGTAGTCACAGTCGTGAACATTGAGTACATTGAGTTCGCTAAAAATAAAGGCAAGGCGGAGCAGATGGCCGCAATTGGTGAAGAGGGCGCTGATAAAGGGGCAAGGGCCACTGAAGATGTCGCCAATGATAGTGTCGTCCACCTGAGCACTGAGTTGAACCTATTAAACACAGGCACAAAAATTTATAAACACGTGAAAAAATAAGTTAACGCGTAATTACACCCGTGTATAAAAAACTACATGTATAAATAGAAGTGTATAAATAAGCGAGTACTATAGTGTTACTAAGCGTCATACCATCGGCGGATGGCATCATGCCACTTGAACACAAACAACCTCACCGTCCAGTCAAATCAACTCATCGTCATCACACCTCATCGTATTTAATGTGACATATTTTTTTAAACATGATTGGGTAGATATGAATATGGCATGGCATGACATGAGATGTGAGAAAAGGGACGTGCAAAATTGGAATTTGTATAGCTTGAGGCTTGTTTCGCAAGAAAACAAAGGCGCCTTGTTTTGCAAAAAAAAAAAAGCAGACGTCCGGCCCGAAAAAGGAGGGGTCACACGTGGTAGTCTTTTGGGTTTGCTTGGTCCGCTTGGAGACGGAATTTTTCAATTTGATCGGCTTTTGGCTCTCGTACTTCATATATGACTATGTATCCAATAGAGGGGTTACACGTGAACTTTAGGGTCAGTTTGGTTGCGTGAATCAGGGTGCATCGCGCATCGCTCGTGAGATGCACTCTGATTCTACGATCCCTTGTTTGGTTGACTCATGTATCAGTTGATGCATACACCGTATGATGTGTTTTGAGTAGGGGTGACAATTCGGGTTCGGGTCGGGTCGAACACCAATATCTCGACCCAAAGGCCAAACCCGAACCCGACCCGTTTAATAAACGGGTCCGTTTTATCAACCCAAACCCGACCCCTTTATAAACGGGTCAACTCGACCCGACCCGTTTAACAATAATTTGACCAGTTTAATAACAATCAAGCACCAAATTATCAACTAATTAATAAAATTAGTAAGCAATAAAATTACAACTTGTTTCAATTACATCCAAACCATCCAATCTAAATAAAAAACTTACAACTTATTTTAATTTTCCTTGATGAGATGAGATCACATTCAAATTAGCCCTAAAAGTCTAAGTAACATTAAAATTAAACAGGTTAAACGGGTTGACCTGCCTAACTCGTGGGTCGACCCAACCCGACCCATTTATTCGTAGGTCGTAAACGGGTCGATCCGTTTATGACCTGAACCCGATAACACCAAATCCAAACCCGTTTATTTCAGGTCGGGTCAGGTTCGCGGGTCATGACCCGAATTGCCACCCCTAGTTTTGAGGCTAAAATGGTGCATCATATGAACCGCCAAAATGGCATTTTCACGCGATGCACCCATCTGCGGTGCAATTTCTATACACCCCGTGAACATATTAAAATATATTCAATAAAGTTATGTAAACATTAAAATTATGTGAATATTATTTTAATCTCAATAAAGTCATTATATTCTTTTAATCTCAATAATATATATATAATGTTCACATAATGATGCAATAAAGTTAAATTTTAATATATATATATACAATAAAATTTTAATATATATTATAGCATTATATGAATAATATATATAACATTATATGAATAAAATATATATAATATTTTAATATTGTAATATATATTAAAATTTAACTTTATCGCATCATTATGTAAACATTATATGAATAATATATATATATATGTATTATCGAGATTAAAATAATATAATGATTTTATTGAGATTAAAATAATGTTCATATAATTTTAATGTTTACATAACTTTATTGAATATATTTTAATATATATAATACATATTATTCATATAATGTTATATATATAATTCATATAAAATTCATATAATGTTGTGATATATATATATAGGATCAGAGTGCATTGACTGATCCAAAAGACAGCTAAACACGTGCATCTACTGCCCGATACATGCATCCTATAATCCCATGCATCACGCGATTTCACCAACCAAATGCCCCCTTAGTAAAAAGGTTGCGTGTGACTTCTAACATCTCTGTTGTTAGCCTGGAATTTTTTACGCTTCTATACCCAAAAGATGCCTTTTTGCGTTTCCATCCCCTTTCTTTGATTTTTTGCAGGTTGATACCATGGTAACATACATGTCATGTCATCCCATATGACATGGCATGACATTTAATGCGACGGCGACGACAAGAGAAGACTGGTGTCAGGGGGACATTAATTACGCCACACGTGGCAAGCAATGTGTTTCCCATGAGTGGTTGTGTCGCGCCCCGACCCGCGAAAGCCCAACCGGGCCGGGCGACGCGAACCGGAACCTAATTAAATGCGGAAATAAAGGCAAGGGGTCCCCCCAACTTACTGATTTCACTAAACAATTCATAAGCACCCCTGAATATTACAATAAATTTAAACCTCAACAGATATAATAAAATATTCCAAAACCTCAAATGGGTTACAACAGTTTATACATCATACTCTTGTAGGAGACTAACTATAACAAAAGGTGTAGAAAGATAATCACCGATCCTCAGACCCCGCCAGACGCCGCCGAGCCACCAAACACCTGCCCGGTAGGGGCTACTGAAGAAGAGCTGGCGCCTGCACCTGCAAAACGCAGCCCGGGTAGGAGTGAGCATAAAGCTCAGTAGGGTTCTACACAACGTCACACAGAAGGAAGGGGAACACAAAAGTGTCGCCCTCAAGTCAGACCTGGGTGTACACAGGGGTCCCATAACCCCACCGCGTGTCCATGAGGCCCACAATCATGGTCTTCCAACCGAGCTGGTCACATGTCTAGTCGTACTCAGTAGCAGGAAACAACACTGCTGGCCCACAAGCAGGTACTGGCACTGCAGGCGGGAAACTGCACCGCTAAGTAGGCAACCCCTCTACTCAAGGGTCAACACAGTGGAACACCGGCTACACCTCAGCATCCGACTTAAGGCCGATACGACCTCTATAATCACCAAGCAACATGTGTACCAGTCATCTAAGCCTATCATCAAGTTTGACTGGACACCACAATTCGAACCTGGACCAAACTACCCAACCCCGGTCCTAGGGCTAAATTCAAGCTTCCAGCCTCGGGACGGCGATCCACAAATCACCTACGCCCTAACCTTATGCAACTAATGCACAACAAAGAATGCATGCTATGAACATACACAAGCAAGAGAAATCGGCATGCAACAGTATGTCAAGTCAGCATAAAAGTCCAACAGGATCGCTGGAGCGGTACTACCAACCGCTACCAGCCGATCCGCAGCGGGTCCCGGCATTACGACGGTACCACAACCGTCAACCGCGGACTCCTGCAACGGGAAGCAACCCCGAAAACTTCGATGAACAGTAAAATATAATATTATAATCTGAACATATAATATTATATTAAAACACCAAAACTGTGAGAACCCGCCCCTCTTTTCCTTTGGCTTGTTGTTGACCTCAGGGGTAATTTGGGAAATTACGCCTCGTGGGTCGTTTCACACTGGGTGTGCACACACAGACCTTGGTTGATGCTTGTGTTTGACTAGAAAGGTTAGGTGGATCCGGGGTCGGGAGTTCTGGGCTTGGGCCTGTTTTTCGGCCCAAGGTTGCCTTTTTGGGCAAGGGAGATCGATCTCGTTTGGGTGGTGAGATCGATCTGGACTGCCATCCAGATCGATCTTCATGGCATGGAGATCGATCTCTCTGTGCCTGGAAGTCGTTGGCGGTGGCGTTCGAAGGACGGCCACGGCGATGGCCGTCGCTTCCCCTGTCAGGGGAGGGAAAACTTTCCCTCCCCTCCCCCAGCTTTTCCCCGCCCTCTCCGGCTTTCCCCGGCCTTATCCCATTCTTCCCTTCTTCTTTTCTTTCGCTTCTTCTTCGTTCTTTCCCCGAGCTCTGTTTCTTTCCCTTGGCCGGCTGAGCTTTTCTTCGCCGTTCTTCCTCCTCCGGCCACCTTTCCTGGAGCTTGAAGGCTCGTTGGGTTCGTGGCGAGGCGAGGAAGGTCCTAGGCTAGGCCTTGTGGATCGAAGCTGCGTTGTAGAGGTAGGGTTCTTCCTCTAAGACTCCGGCTTGTTTGAGGGTTTTGAATCTGGTTTTTGATCTCGATGTATCTCATTGTGGGGTTGATGTTTTCCGGTTTTGAAGCCTTAAGTAGCTTCGTGGCACTGAGATCTACCAGCCCACCTAGTTTGGTGAGGAATAGTTGCGGGTTTCGGCGGTTTTTCTTCACCGTCCGGCCGCCGGAAGACCCAATCCAGATCGATCTCATGGGATGAGATCGATCTCGGTCGGGGTGGCCCAGCCCGCCCGAGCGAGAGCGATCTCCCTGGGAGGGAGATCGATCTCTTGGCAGCTGGCGTCAGGCGGCAGTGCGTCCTGCATCACCTACGAGATCGATCTCCATATGGGTGGAGATCGATCCCGCTGGGGTGACCTGGATGGGTGCCCTTCGCCCTGAGGCAGATTGATCTCGTTGCTCATGAGATCGATCTCCTTTGATGCAGGGAGGGTTTTTACTTGTTTAAATGCTGTTTTGCCCGCGGGGCTTCGCATGCAAGTGGTTTTTTTACGGTTTTGACCTCGGGGTTTGTCCTGTTATGGATCATGCATGAATGCTTGTCGCTTTGTGGTTGAACCGGGAAGGTGATGCCTCTCGGGGTGTGTAGAATAAATGGCTGACGGTATGCCCTTACCGCTTTGTGGTGAACTGAGGGAGTCATGACCCTCGGGAGTGTTTAGAATAAATGGGCCGCAAGTGTGCCTTTGCTGTGTTGGTTGTTTACATCTTTATCATACTTTATCCTGCCCTGTTTTCCTATTGCATTAGGCATGCTAGGGTAGGTTGGTTTTGTGTTGACTCTGCTGCTTCGAGTACCGAGTGAGGGTAGTCGTAACCTCGGTTGTTCTGCCAAGTGCGGAGATCCCGCTTGGAGAAGGGTGTTCTACTGGTTGCGTCGTGCCCACCCCGCGTCAGGGTTTATCTTATCAGAGTGGGCCACCCCTGAGCAGTGGCGTTATCGGAGATACGCACCTAGGACAGGAACCCTTCGGGTTATTGACGGGGTTTATGGGATCCTTGGCAAGCCTCTGAGGGTCAGGATGGTTTCGTCTGTGCGTTCGTGGAGACTCCAGTGGGTGTTGTTCTTTTGTGGACAGTTGTCCTTGTACTCTTCTTTTGTAGAACTGTTGTTCTAGAACCATGTCCTCTATTATATGTTTTTATAATAGATGTTGTTGTTAAGCTTACTTCCGCCCTTTCTCTGTGCTGATCAGTTGTTTCCGCCAGCTGATCTGTTTAGCCTCAACTGTTTCCGCCAGTTGAAGCTAGTAGGTGTAGGTGTTCCCCCTTGTGTCCCGACCCGGTTTGGCGTCCGCGGGTCGGGGCGCGACAAAAACATTCTCTACATAGTAGCTAGTTGACCTCGTCGATCTAACGTCCAAACGACGTCGGATTCAAGATCCAACTTAGACTCATGTAGATCTACATGCTGGGATCAACATATCCAAAATCGGGAAACATCCAACGGTTCGATTACCGAAAAAACACTAATCAAAACCACTAAAAATTGTCCACAAAATCTCATAAAACAGCCTTGGGATCGAACCGGAACATTTGGATCGATCCAGAAAGTATTTGATCGATCCGGAACATTTTGGATCGATCCAAACAGCTTCTGCTTCATACCAGCTTCAGATCAGTCTCGTCGCAGGCCACGAGAAAATTCACCACAATTCGTAGAAAAATCGGTAAAATACGAAATAAGCTGGAATGGAAAGATAACTCAGAGATCTACAACTCTTATTCTCAACACCACCCAAGATAATACACGTACCAATCGAAAAACGCGCCGCAAACTGGCTGTTCTTCAAGAACAGCAGAAACCGAAAAATCTGAGATAAAATATGCATAAATCCTACTAAAATCTTAACCAAAGTTCATGAAACTTAAACCAGAGATTATACTAAGCAACATGCATCCAACAACACAATTACAACAAGATCTAACGGCTATACTAAGAGAACACCCCTAAACCACTCTCGTAGGTAGAACACCTACCGGACTGCGCTAATTCCTTGGTTGATTGCTTGCTAACCAGCTGCTAACCAAGCTCCAACCCACGTCAGTGATCGTCCTCACGTCGCCACGATTCCAATGAGCCTTCAAGCTCCCAAAATGATGGCCGGAGGAGGGAGAACGACGAAGAAGAAGGGGTTGTCGGAAGAAAACAGAGGAAGCAGGGCTCCGCGGGAAAGAAGAGAAAAGAAGGAAGAAGAAGAGAAGGAAGAAGAGAAGGAGAAAGAAGGGGAAGGTCGGGGAAGGTGGGGAAAAATGGAAGGAGAGGTCCTCTCCTCTGACAATGGAGGACGACGGCCGTCTTCTCCAAGTACAACTGCCCAACTTGCTCTGCTACAGGCTCAACTGCCCTGCAACAGTACCCGGATCGATCCAAGGCCAAAATGGATTGATCCAAGACAGGCTGGATTGATCCAAAATGTTTGGATCGATCCGAACGGGTCAAAAACCCACCGACTCGCTCACGAGTCCGATCGATCGCTCCTAGGAGCGATCTGTGAGGACCCGTCCCTCTACTATTGTGGCTCGTCGTGGACCGCAAGGGCAATTTGATAAATTACGCTTTGTCGGCTTATTTCACACCCGCGTGTGCACACACTGACCGTGTTTGTGGTAATGTTTGGTTAGAACGGTTAGTGGGACCCGGGATCGAAAGATCCGGACTTAGGCTTGAGTTCTTGCCTAAGTTTAGCTTTCAGCACAAGAAGGATTGATCCTTCCTAGTTAGAAGATCGATCTTTGTGGTGCCAGAAAGTCAAGTGCGATCGTCATGAAGGATCGATCCTTGCCTAAGGAAGGATCGATCATTCATAAGTCGGTTCGTTTGCCTATAAAGCAGATGAGATCTTCTTCCTTGAATCCCTTTTGAAATCCGGCGATTTGAGCTTAGATCTCGCGATTTTTGAAGGCATCTGAGGACGATCCAAGGCCTAGCTGCTTGGATCTAAGCTGCTTTTGCTCCGGTAGGGATCCTACCTACAATTTTTTCCGGGTTTTTGGAGTTTCCGATTTGATCGTGTTCTTTTACTTAGATCTCTTTATATACATGTTTATTTCTCGTGTTTTAACCGGTTTTGGACTCGTTGGATCATGATCTATCAGATCCCAGAGTTTCGTGATGTTTGGATGTCTCTTCCGGCGGTATTTCTCGCCGGAAGGACGCCGGAGAACCCATCGGGATCGATCCTTCTTGAGGGAGGATCGATCTCTCTGGGTTGGCCATGCTACACCCGATGAAGGATCGATCTCCTGCTTGGAAAAGATCGATCCTGGTTCTTGGGTAGCATGGCTACCCTTCGTCGCGAAGAAGATCGATCTTTATGGGAGAAAGGATCGATCTTTCTTGGTGTGACACGAAGGGCGCCCTCTATCTCAAGAAAGATCGATCTTCCTGGGAGGAAGGATCGATCTTCTTTGTCTCGAAAGTGAGGGAAGCTCACTGTTATTTAAGAGATCGATCCTTCCTTCGGAAAGGATCGATCCCTTAGTCGCAGAGAGGGTTTTTCATGGTTTTTTCCCACGGGGCTTGGTATGCCGGTTTTCTTTATCGCTTTATACCTTGTATATATGATGAAGCATATTAGCCCTATAATAGGGCAATGGTGAACCGGGGGAGTGATGACTCCCGGGATGTTTAGAATAAGCAGGCGAGTAGCCCTACAGCTTTCCTTAGTCTTGTATGCCGGCGTGCGCCGAGGGCTTTACCTGTTATATATGTGAGTTGTTGTTTATGGGGCTGCTTCCCAGTGCAGGTTTTGTGGTGGACTGCTGGCAGTTGGTGGTAGTACCACTGCAGCAGTCCCTAGACCTTAGTTACTTGCTCACCACCCCGGGCCGGCGTGGTGCCATGCCCAGACCTTGTTTGATATATCATCACATACTGTTGCATGTCTATCTTGTATTTACCTTGCGTATGTTCATACATGCATTGTGTTGTGCACTAGTTGCATCTGTGTAGGGCGTTGCCGATCCGGGGTTTTCGGGTAGCCCGGATCTAGCTCTAGGACCGTTGCGGGTAGCTTGGTCCAGGACTCGATTTGTAGTATTCAGTCGTTCTCGATGATAGGGTTAGTTTGACCTGAATACATGTTGTTTGATGTTTAGAGGTCGTGTCGGCCTCGACCCAGATGTTGTGGGTGCAACCGATGTCGGTTCTTGTTCTTGGGGGCCTTCGAAGGGGTCCAGCCCAGGCAGTGTCTGTTCATGCCCGCAGTGGCAACCAGTGTGGGCCCAGTTCGTTAGGGTGACCACAGCTGGAACCCTGCAACACTAGGTGTATCCAGGATGGGCCCAGTTCTTTAGGGTGACTATGGTTGGATATGCCTAGGGACACCGGCAAAGGGTTATGGGACCCTTGCTGCACACCCAAGTCTCGCTCGAGGGCGACACTGTTGTGTTCCCTCCCTTGTGAGTGTCGTAGTGTAGTGTCCCTGCTGAGCTTAGTGCTCACTCCTACCCGGTCTGCGTTTTGCAGATGCTGGCGCTAGCTCTTCTTCAGTCGCCCCTACCGGGCTGGTGTTTGGTGACGTGGCGGCGTCTGGCGGTGCTTGAGAGGTGGTGATCTTGCAGTCTTATCCTTTTTGTATAGATAGTCTCCTACGGGAGCGATAAATGTATAATTTCCATGTTTTGAGGTTTTGTAATATTATATCAGGTTCAGTCCTTGAGTTTGTAATATTTGTTAATACAGGATGATTATGACTTATTAGGGTAACCACTACGATTAGAGGGAAACCTCGCCAAAATTTTCCGTAGTAGGTTAGGTTCCGCTTCGCGTCGCCCGGCCCGGTTGGGCCTACGCGGGTCGGGGCGCGACACGATCGATCGCTCAAGGGCCGTAAGCTGCCCAAAAGCAAGCTTCAGCGCGCCCGAGCTGGGATCTTCTGATCTCGGGTCCACCTAACCATTCTAATCAAGCACTAACACAAACAAGGTCAGTGTGTGCATACGCGGGTGTGAAAGAAACCAACAAGGCGCAATTTACCAAATTGCTCTTGCGGTCTACAACGAGCCACAGGGGTAGAGGGACAGGTCGCGCCCCGACCCGCGTAGGCCCAACCGGGCCGGGCGACGCGAAACGGAACCTAACCTACTGCGAAAATTTTTGGCGAGGTTTCCCTCTAATCGTAGTGGTTACCCTAGCAAATCATAAACATCCTGTATTAACACAAATATTACAAATCTCAAAGACTGAAACTGGATATTTATATACAATCCTCAAACAGGGAAATTATACATTTATTACTCCCGTAGAAGACTATCTATAACAAAAAGGTACAAACTGTAAGATTGCCACCTCTCAAGCATCGCCAGAAGCCGCCATGTTACCAAACACCGGCCCGATAGGGGCGACCGAAGAAGAGCTAGCGCCACCACCTGCAAAACGCAGCTCGGGTAGGAGTGAGTACGAAGCTCAGCAGGGACACTACACTACGACACTCACAAGGGAGGGAACACAACAGTGTCGCCCCCAAGTCTATCCTAGGTGTATACAAGGGTCCCATAACCCTACCGGAAGTCCGTGAACGCAGGCCCAAAACACTGCAACTCTCAACAGGACACAGAACACCGTTTGGCGGGCCTGGACACCGCTGGGCAGGCACTCCTCCTCCCAAGAGTTTAGGAACACCGGACTCCGGCTACACTTCGGATACAACTTGAAGTCGACACGACCTCTATAATCATCAAGCAACATGTATTCAGGTCAAATTAACCCTATCATCGAAAACGACTGAATACTACAAATCGAATCCTGGACCAAGCTACCCGCAACAGTCCTAGAGCTAGATCCGGGCTATCCGAAAGCCCCGGATCGGCAACGCCCTACACAGATGCAACTAATGCGCAGCACAATGCATGTTATGGACATGCGCAGGATAATACAGATAAACATGCAACAGTATGTGATGATATATCAAACAAGGTCTGGGCATGACACCTTGCCGGCCCGGGGTGGTGAGCAGGTAAATAAGGTCTAAGGAGCTGCTGCAGTGGTACCACCACCAACTGCCAGCAGTCCACCACAACACCTGCACCGGGAAGCAGCCCCGCAAACAACAGCTTACAGATAACACAGATAAAGCCCTCGGCGCACGCCGGCATGCAAGGCTAGGAAAAGTTGTAGGGCTACCCGCCCGTTTATTCTAAACATCCCGGGAGTCAACACTCCCCCGGTTCACCACTGCCCTATTATAGGGCTAACATGCTTAAACCTATGTACCAGGTATCAAGACAGTAGAGAAAACGATGCATGCAAAGCTCCGCGAGCAAAACAAGACAACTCCCTCTCTCTGTCATAGTCGGATCGATCCCTCCCCCAAGGGAGGATCGATCCCTCTAATGGCAGAGAGCAAAAGCTCCACATTGCGTCGAATCCGATCGATCCGTCCTCCTAGGACGATCGATCCGGCCTGAGCCGGATCGATCCAACTCGCAACTATAGGGATCCATGCTACTCAAGGCACCGGGATCGATCGCCCTCACCAGGGACCGATCGATCCTGATCGGGTCAGCATAACCAACAAAGAGAGAGATCGATCCGTCTCACAGACGGATCGATCGGTTGGGTTCTCCAATAAGTCGACGGCGAGAAATACCGTCGGAAAACTCCACCAAATCCCACCAAAACCTGGGATCAAGTAGTACGAAGCATCACGAATCCAAAACCGGCGGAAATACTACAATCTAACATGTATACAACAAGTTCTAAGCATAAGAACATCGACAGCCGGAAAAGCTTCCAAAAACCCGAAGAATGTAGGTAGGAATCCCTACCGGAGCAAGAGCAGCTTCAATCCCAGCTGCTATGCCTTGGATCGTCCGCAACATCTTCGAAATCCAAAGAATTCTCAGCCCAAGAATCCGATTTTCCAAAGAGATCTGAGGAAGAAGGTTCTGTTTGTTTTATAGGCAAACGAACCGACTTAGCAGGATCGATCCATCCAAGGAGACTGATCGATCCACCCAAGAGATCGATCGATCCAGCCAAGGAGATCGATCGATCCAGCCAAGGGAACGATCGATCCAACCAAGAGACCGATCGATCCCTCTCCGAGTCCGATCGATCCGTCCCAAGAGACCGATCGATCCGACTCAATGATCCACGTTCCTATCAAAGACCGATCGATCCCTCTAGCAAGGAAGGATCGATCCGTCTCTCGCAGGAAGCTGAACTTGGGTTAAGACTTAAACCTAAGTCCGGATCTTTCGATCCCGGGTCCCACTAACCATTCCAGCCCAACAATACCACAAACATGGTCAGTGTGTGCACACGCGAGTGTGAAACAAACCGACAAGACACAATTTACCAAATTGCCCTCACGGTCCACGACGAGCCACATGAGTAGAGGGACGGGTCCTCACAAGTCAAGAGCGTCTCCATCGAACTGGAACGCCGCGAGGGTGACCGGGATCCGGTCATCGTCGACGAAGATAGCGTCGAGAACGCGCGTGACTCCTCGAAGCTAGCCGTGGTCGGATCTCCAGTCTCACCGCTGAACCTAGGCGGGTTCAGCTGCTGGAAGTCCATCATGACCGCTGCCGCGGCCCGCCCGTCGACCGGAGCGAGGACCTCCTTCTCGGCGAGAAGGGCCTCCTCCCGTGTGACCGAAGCCGTCGTTGGCGATGGCCCAGTCCGTCGAGCTCGTACCACCCTAGCGGGAACCTCCCCGCTCAGTCGGGCGGGCCGACCGGGTCGTGCCCCACCCCGACTGACAACCAAAGGCCGGTCTCGAGCTCCCGTCATCTGCGCAATTACCAACGACAAACGAGAGTTCACTCGTCAGAAACCGCAAAACAAGGAGTTTAAACAGGAAGTGAAAAAGCATAACACATCACAAGGAGCATGCACGGATATTCTAGACATAAAACTAACCCATTCCACGCTCAATCTCAACCGAATCCTGATCCTAACCCGGGGATCTACAACCTATGCTCTGATATCAAGCTGTCGCGCCCCGACCCGCGAAAGCCCAACCAGGGCGGGCGACGCGAACCGGAACCTAACTAAATACGGAAATAAAGGCGAGGGGTCCCCCCAACTTACTGATTTCACTAAACAATTCATAAGCACCCCTGAATATTACAACAAATTTAAACCTCAACAGATATAATAAAATATTCCAAAACCTCAAAGGGGTTACAACAGTTTATACATCATACTCCTGTAGGAGACTAACTATAACAAAAGGTGTAGAAAGATAATCACCGATCCTCAGACCCCGCCAGACGCCGTCGCGCCACCAAACACCTGCCCGGTAGGGGCTACTGAAGAAGAGCTGGCGCCTGCACCTGCAAAACGCAGCCCGGGTAGGAGTGAGCATAAAGCTAAGTAGGGTTCTACACTACGTCACACAGAAGGAAGGGGAACACAAAAGTGTCGCCCTTAAGTCAGACCTGGGTGTACACAGGGGTCCCATAACCCCACCGCGTGTCCCTGAGGCCCACGATCATGGTCTTCCAACCGAGCTGGTCACATGTCTGGTCGCACTCAGTAGTAGGAAACAACACTGCTGGCCCACAAGCAGGTACCGGCACTGCAGGCGGGAAACTGCACCGCTAAGTAGGCAACTCCTCTACTCAATTGTCAACATAGTGGAACACCGGCTACACCTCAGCATCCGACTTAAGGCCGACACGACCTCTATAATCACCAAGCAAACATCTGTACCAGTCATCTAAGCCTATCATCAAGTTTGACTGGACACCACAATTCAATCATGGACCAAACTACCCAACCCCGGTCCTAGGGCTAAATCCGAGCTTCCAGCCTCGGGACGGCGATCCACAAATCACCCACGCCCTAACCATGCAACTAATGCACAACAGAAAATGCATGCTATGAACATACACAAGCAAGAGAAATAGGCATGCAACAGTATGACAAGGCATCATACAAGTCCAACCGAATCGCTGCAGCGGTACTACCAACCGCTGCCAGCCGATCCGCAGCGGGTCCCGACATTACGACGGTACCACGACCGTCAACCGCGGACTCCTGCAACGGGAAGCAACCTCAAAAACTTCGATGAACAGTAAAATATAATATTATAATCCGAACATATAATATTATATTAAAACACCAAAACATTCTCTACATAGCAGCTAGTTGACCCCGTCGATCTGACATTCAAACGATGTCGGATTCAAGATCCAACTTAGACTCATGTAGATCTACATGCTGGGATCAACATATCCAAAATCGGGAAACATCCAACGATTCGATTACCGGGAAAACACTAATCAAAACCACTAAAAATAGTCCACAAAACCTCATAAAACAACCTTGGGATCGATCCGGAAAATTTGGATCGATCCAGAAAGTATTGGATCGATCCGGAACATTTTGGATCGATCCAAACAGCTTCTGCTTCATACCAGCTTCAGATCAGTCTCGTCGCAGGCCACGAGAAAATTCACCACAATTCGTAGAAAAATCGAAAAAATACGAAATAAGCTGGAATGGAAAGATAACTCAGAGATCTACAACTCTTATTCTCAACACAACCCAAGATATTACACGTACCAATCGCAAAACGCGCCGCAAACTGGCTGTTCTTCAAGAACAGCAGAAACCGGAAAATCCAAGATAAAACATGCATAAATCATACTGAAATCTTAACCAAAGTTCATGAAACTTAAACCAGAGATTATACTAAGCAACATGCATCCAACAACACAATTACAGCAAGATCTAAAGGCTATACTAAGAGAACACCCCTAAACCACTCTCATAGGTAGAACATCTACCGGACTGCGCTAATTCCTTGGTTGATTGCTTGCTAACCAGCTGTTAACCAAGCTCCAACCCATGTCAGTGATCGTCCTCACGTCGCCACGATTCCAACGAGCCTTCAAGCTCCCAAAATGGTGGCCGGAGGAGGGAGAACGACGAAGAAGAAGGGGCTGTCGGAAGAAAACAGAGGAAGCAGGGCTCCGCGGGAAAGAAGAGAAAAGAAGGAAGAAGAAGAGAAGGAAGAAGAGAAGGGGAAAGAAGGGGAAGGTCGGGGAAGGTGGGGAAAAATGGAAGGAGAGGTCCTCTCCTCTGACAATGGAGGACGACGGCCACGACGGCCGTCTTCTCCAAGCACAACTGCCCAACCTGCTCTGCTACAGGCTCAACTGCCCTGCAACAATACCCGGATCGATCCAAGGCCAAAATGGATCGATCCAAGACAGGCTGGATCGATCCAAAATGTTTGGATCGATCCGAACGGGTCAAAAACCCACCGACTCGCTCACGAGTCCAATCGATCGCTCCTAGGAGCGATCGATCGCTCAAGGGCCGTAAGCTGCCCAAAAGCAAGCTTCAGCGCGCCCGAGCTGGGATCTTCTGATCTCGGGTCCACCTAACTTTTCTAATCAAGCACTAACACAAACAAAGTAAGTGTGTGCATACGCGGGTGTGAAACAAACCAACAAGGCGCAATTTACCAAATTGCCCTTGCGGTCTACAATGAGCCACAGGGGTAGAGGGACAGGTCCTCACAGGTTAGGCACGTTTCTATGCGTGGTTAGACGAGTTTCTATACGTGGTTACCAAGTCTTCCTGTGCAACATGTTTTCCATGCGTGGTTAGTCGCGTTTCTATGCGTGGTTATGCGAGTTTTTATGCGTGGTTATCAAGCCTTCCTGCGGTTGTATTAGGGGCATTAATGACCCCTCCACGTGGCAACATCTTATTAGCCAATAGCAAAAGAATACTCTAACGCATTAAATGTGACGCATGCGTGAGAAGACATGCACATTAAATACTCTGTCGCATTACCACGCGTGGTTATCACTATATGCGCGTAGAAAGTATGCAAATGTCACACAAAAATAATACTCGCGTTTCTCAAATGTCGGATAAATACGCATAAAAAACACATAAACACGCATATGTTTGTTTACGCGTTGTTAAGGTGTTTTCTATGCGCTATTTAACAAATGAATCAATATTTAACATGTTCTGAATCAAATAATTTTCCAAGATTAAGTCCCTTTGATATTGAAATGAGTTTGAATGCATTCATAGCCACTGACTGCTCTTCTTCTCCTTCACATGTTGTTCATGTTTCAGATGTGAAATATCCATTGTTGATTCAATTTCTTCATAAACATCTGATGGACATGATATGGTTGCAGAAATTAAGAATAGAACTTTTACATGTTAAGTATCGATCCCTTTGTTAAATAGCGCACATAAATCCCTTTCTTAAGTATTTTGGGATTTTCTGAAGATTTTGGTGAATTCTTTACAAACTGACAGCGTAGAGGCGTATTTTCAGCATATTAGCTCTTTTATGTATTTTCTATCTTGAATTTGCATTAAATCTAAAATCAATTAATAAACTATCAAATACAAGCACTCTCAGGCTAACAAAGATAAATTAAGGAGTCGAATTATGAATATTTAATGATTTATCAAAATCCCGCTGTCACACTCGACTACCATAAAAAAAGGAGCCCCACATGCCAGGCCACGCGGGTCCACTTCGCTTCTAATTCAACAACTCGAATGTGGAACAACATGACTCTTAGAATGACTCGGGATATTAAGAGTCAGGACCTGATGCAATGACCGACCTGCTACCCAATCGACTACCCGAGCCCCTATCCAACCAAGGCCAGATGCGACCCGATAGGTGTGGCGCATCCACCACAACCCACCAAAGGCCCAAGAAGTCCGTGAGCCCTCTGAAATACCAAGATACCATTTTTGACCAAGGGCAGAAACTAGGTAAGAACATGCGACCGAGCCCCGCCATGTCACCGCAAGACACCGGAAGCATCCACGCCAAAGCTCCAGGAGGTCCGCATGAAACAACAAGGGAAAAATCCGCCCATCAAATCTTGAGGCTCCCCTCCCACTGTGACGAGTCACCACTAAGCAGGCTTACTACCGCAAACCAAGCCAAGCAAAAGAGCCACGGCACGCTGTCCTTGAGGACAATGACTCTTTCGAAGACGAGGGAGATGATGTGTCAAAATTTGAAGCTTAAAAAACATGATGTGACGCACTGGGCCAGACTCAACATGGGCCCAACCAAGGCCCAAGTCGGCCCCACAAGGACTGGCTTCCCATTGGAACCGGGCACCTCCTTGGCCGCCCCCCCTGGTTCCCCAACCTATCCTAATTAGTTTCCTACTTGCTTTCCTGGTTACTTAATTGCTTTCCTAGCTTGGTTTCCTAATCTAGTCATCTAAGTTGTAGTAGGACTCTTTCTTTTTCCCTTCTAAAATAGGCTATTACTTGAGTATGAAGTCAGTAAGTCAGAGTTCCACTCTGTTTAGGTTTCTTATATGATGTCTATATAAAGGCCCACATACCATGCAATTAAATCAATCAAGAAATAACTAAAATCCCCCAAAGATTACTGCCACCAAGCTTGGTTCCCTTTGACAAAGGGATCGCTTTAGGGAGTTCGCTCCTAAGTCAACCGCTTCCCAGAGCTCCTGACTCGGGCTCTGACCGTGAAGATTGATGGTGATCCCTCCTCTTTCCGAGTACTGCTTCTACCCCCTTCGTCTTAGTCTAGCCCTCATGCTCTTCCCCCCCCCCCACTCTCTTCTAGCACTCCCGGCATCAAGCCGGTCGTGCGCCACCAACAACGCTCGTGGCCAAGCCGCTCCCCCTTCTCTTTCCTCTCTCTCTTCTTTTCCTTTTATTCGGAATGTTTTGCCAAATGATACCCCCAAAGATATACACAAGTCTTTAAAATTCAGGATGTGCAGGTTATGCTAGGGTTTTTTTTTTTTTTTTGCATATCATCATCTATATTTTACTGATGATGCAGAAAACTACCTCTCTTATCAATTTATTATATAAAACTAAATCCCTCATCAATTAGACTTGTAAAAAACTACATATCATCAACTTTCATCAGCATGTGTTATCTTTTACCTCATGACCGTGGTTAATTCAGACATTACCTAACATGTAATTGACCAATACGTCCTTATCATATATATATGGACTCCAATGACAATATTAACTGGAGGGACAATATCATCAAATCACTTGCAAAACTAATGAAAGTTGATGTTAGGTTATTCCATGTAGGTTTTTTTATAAATTTAATCAATAAATGAGGTAGTTTTTTTATTTTTTTTATAATAAACGATATGGGAGGTAGTTTCCTATGATATCGGTAAAATACAGGTGGCATCGATACGCAAAAACACCCGATATACCGATACGTCGAGTGAGTCGACGATGAGTGAAGTGTCACATCCACTGAACCACTCACTATACAAGTATACATGCTTGGGAAGGTTTTCTTTATGTGTAGTGGAGCGAGCCATCCTAGTTCGAAGTTTGATGATATAAGATAGACCTCGCCAAATGTTTCCTTCCCTCTTATTTAAATAAGTGTAGCGCGTACCATCATGGAGAGCAGTGTTGGCATCTTAAACTTAAATGGACCCAATGCTCGATTATATATTTCTTGGCATTTTGAGTGGAAGACAATAAGCCAGCCAAATAGCCAATGTACGTAGATAAATGTAATGCAAATCGAAGTCAGTAAAATTTATTTGTGTCAGGGACGAGAGCATTGCATTGAGTCGGGTATGAGTCATGTTGATCTTATATCAAAATTGGGCTACACCGGGTTGGTGTGTAGTTTAAAGCCTCATGGGCGAGCTTAGGTCGCTGTGCTCACCTCACTAGGGATCCATGGTCAAATTACTATTTCTTTTAAAACAAAAAAGTTAGATTGCTGTGCATCCCAATTAGTGACTGATGATTGATTTAAATGTCACGTTTGGCTTACAAAAGAAAAGAAATGGCATAGAAAAGCCCTTTCTAAAAGTAGAATTGAATCTTTTTTAGGATGCCGACCCAGCTCCAAAGTTCTATAGGTCATCATCTTAAGAACTTCAATGCAATGTACTCTGCAATTGCAAAAACTGAACCCAGGACGGCAGGGGGCGGACGCCCAGAGACACTCAACCGGGCCGTGCGAGACGACAATCCACAGTGCTGTTCATCTCTCTGCGAACATCACAGTACAGTCCAGCAGGAAATGTGGAGTGAGTGCCCCTCTAGCACAGGATGTTTCTTCCGGCAAGCATGAGGATATCAAAGATTCCAATAGGTCATCTTAAGAACTTCAATGCAATGTACTCTGCAATTGCCAAGCTGGATGTCAGACCTGGTGATTCAATGCCAAACAAGTTAACCAATCCTGGTACGCCATGAACATCTTCACCCTGCATGAACCAGTCCTATGTTCACTTGATAAAAAAGAAAACAGTTGATTGTCTAGACAAATGAGACATTTGTCCGTGGACGTCTGCTAGTACAGAGCTGACACACTAGAAAGGAAAGAAGTGCATAGATTTAGCTTACTTTGATCCTAAGCATCAAAGTGATTATATATGTAAAACAAAAACATTATCTTGACACATAAAATGCACCGTATTCGATAATTTGAGTGTACATACTATCCAAATATTATCCCAGAAAGGAAATCTCTGAGGGCGAATGATTAGTTTGTGGATAATATTCACTTCTAAAAAGAGCATGCTTGCAGTCAATGGCACGTGCCCAATCAATGTGTGGAGATCTCAGAAATCAATTTTTCCTTTGATCCTATAGTGCTTTACACATGCATGTCATATCACAATTTCAAGAAAATTCAACAAATAATAACTGGCCACAACTTGATACGTTGGCATCCATTTGTTGCCTCTTGTTCGCCAAAACTTCCATTTGATGAAATTAAACAACAAGTTCATATGAGACATCTTCAGTTTTTTTTTAGCACAAAAGACTTACCTGTATGATGAAGTCTGAAGGAGGCTGTCTTGGGCCAGAAAGCTTTGATCGGATCCCAGAATATCCTGGCTCCAGAGCCCCATCCTTCAGATTAGGATAATACTTTCTGATTTCGGGATAGAATCTACTAGAACGGTCTGAGTTGACGGAATAATCAAACCTGGCACAGGAACTACACTGTAAAAGAACAAAACAAAGCAGAGTGGTAGCTTATAATACAAGAGAACGCGTTTACAAACTATGGAAAGTTCATGCTCCAAGGACAGCAAAACTTCAGGATAGTATTCATTGGATGACAATCTCCACGAAGTGGTCTGCATTTCTGTAATTTATCTACATTATTCAATAACCCCAATTTAAATTTCAAGATAATTCTTTTCAGTGTAAAACCTCAGAAAATTAATAACTCCTACTTCAATTGAAGGTGTAAAACCCCGGAAAATTAATAACTCCTACTTCAATTGAATGAACTATAGACAGTTTCATTTCTTAATGCTTCAGGTTGATGAGTTCAGCCATTCATAAGAAGGAAGACCTAAAGAATCTCAATGGATTAAACTGACCCACATGTCATCAACATGACTCATCTAGAAAGCTGTGAAAAATCTACCTTCAAGCAATATTAGAAAGTCCAGTTGGATGCCAGATGGAATAAATAATGTTCAACCATCCATCAAAATGCAATCAATAAACTAATGGGAGGTCAGGCACACTGATTCACAATCTGCAACAATGTATTGAATCACGGCCAGCTATAAATGCTAATAACCTGCTTTGAGACTGCAGGCCTCCATTCTGATGATTACTGCCAGATGGTTGCTCCCAGTGTACATGCAAAAGCACCAAACTTTATTCTTATAGGTAAAGAAGCTATGGTAGTTTACCTATTAAAGAAGCTTGATATGTGATCAACACCATCGATCCATTCAACGTCCGGCCCAAACTTTAAAAGGCCATTAAAGTCAAGTGTGACATGAACTCCAAGACCACCATCCTCTGGGATTGGATAAATTAAGTGACTGAATGGAGAAATCCTAGTTTGAGACAAAGTGAAGTAGCACCCACGAGCATAATAAGAAGCAGGAATCGAATTCGCATTGATGCCTTGAAATTGTTTAGCAAGAGGAATGGCGGCCAAGCCTGCCGAGTTAATAGCAAGCTTGGGAACCAATATCAGCTGAGGCAAAACAGGAGAGTCCCCATAATTATTTTCAAGGTATTTACTTTCAGAAATGTGGAGATTGATGCGGTCATGTTCATAACTTCCTCCAATAACAGTAGTATTATATGCCATTGTCATTCTTGAATTCTCAGCTCCTCCCTGTGTCCACATTACAAAGTTAATCAAGCAACTCCTGCAAATTCCTGAAGATTATCATTGCTAAATCAAAGGAAAATAAAAGCGTGCTAAAAGAAAGTTCAAGATGACAATAGAGTCAATTTATCTTGCAACTCATCTAAGAAACATATACTTCACAACCATGTCCAGCATGAAGCATAAATCTACAATTTATAACCGATTTTGACATATATAATAATAGCAGACATATAGGGAAAAAGAGGTCCTTTAAATATTGCCATGGTGTATTCAATCATGCCTATTTTTAAGAGAAGCTGATAGAGAAAAGATAAATATTTGAAGCATAGGCACATATGTCAGTGAAGACATTAATCAAAGCATTTTTTGATGATCAGAAATGAACGAACTTGTATAACTATGCTTTTCACGCCTAAGAAAATTCAGGCCAACAAGAGTGTGGGGACAACCATCAAGGAAAGCATGAGTGTATGGGAATCTACTATCCCTGAACAAGGAGACAGCAAAGTTTGTATACACTGAAGCTCCGGCTCTATTCGCATAGCTTCTGATCCCTCCACCATTCTTAAACCTTCAACCCCATTTTCCAGTCCACATCTCAGCAGATCTCTCAATTTTGGAATCTCTGCACTTCTGGTAGCAACTATCAGCTTCCCAATCTGTTTATGGGGGATTCCTCGGTCAGAACAGTAACGGTAGAGCAATTTCCTTCCTCTTACACAAAGATTTGCCTGTGAAAAGCATTTCTAGCTATATTAGTATGGCAGGGCGTAAAAAGCAATCAGCTATAATTTCTTCCCAGACACTTAGATAATAACCAATTTCAGCAAACATACCAATTTCTTCCCAGACACTTAGATAATAACCAAGGAAAACATTAGTATGTTATATTCTTTCTGAGCAAGAAAGCCTCTCTACTAATAAATCAAAGACTGGAAGACGAACTTCAAATCAAAACTTAGAAAACCCAAATCCCCCAAATGTATCTCCCCAAAAACACATCATCAACTGGATAGCTTAATCCAAAAGCAGTAATTTTTCCATCATAAATCTTCAACCTTTTAGAGAGAGAGAGAAGTCCCATGAACGAATTCAAATCGATATCTCCCATATAGGTAGTAATTAAAACCAACAATAAATACACGATCTATCAGAAGAAAACAACCAATTTCTCCATCAAATACCTTCAAACTTTTGGGAGGGTAGTAGATCCCAGCATGGATGACCTCACTGTTACGAGAACTAGTTCCTGTCCCAAAAGTCGAAGCCGCTTCCAACACCAACACATCTCTTCCCTTCAAAGCCAATTCCCGCGCCACCGCAAGACCCACCACTCCGGCTCCGATCACCACCACATCCGCCGCCTCTCTTGGCACACCCTCCAAGAGGCCCGAGCTCATCCATCTCCTCTTTCTCGCGAGAGCCCTAGAGCTATGGATCGCTTTTCTTAGCATTTAGTAACACCAGAAGAGTTCGTTGGTTCGGACCGTTGGTTGACTTTCCCGCCCTAGGGTTTTGCGAGTCGGAAAGCCAAAGGGCGTGTTTGTTTCGTGGGATCACTTAGTGCATGTTTGGCCAATGGGTGGAACCGTAATCCGTGAGATCCGGATTTCAAATGGCGTCAATCAAGCGGACGCCAAATTTTCGGGATCCGTTTGAAATCCAAACACAAGAGATCCGCCCATTCTTCATTCAAACGGATTCGCCCCATTCCGCTTATCCAAACAGGCTCGTAGAGGATACGATTAGTTCACCTTGTTATTATGCCTTATCCCATGTTTGGTGCCCTTAAATAAAGTGGGACTAATTATTTCATTTGAGTCTATTGACGAGAAAATCTTACGGTAATCCGACAATGATCAAACTAGTCAAACTATTAAAAAATCAGGAATGTCATAAGGTTCAACTCCTTCAAACACTCACTTCGAACGAAGATGTTGAAGCTGTGGAAAAATAAGAAGTGTCAAAAATGGGTGATAAGATAACAAGTGGAAAATGAAAGATGGAAAGTTGTGACAAAATAAATGATGAGAAGTTATGGAAAATGAGAATAATGGGTGATGAACTATGCAAGAACTATTCTTATGAGTGATAGAACTACTCTATGAATGATAGAACCATGCTAGATTTACTCCTATGAATGGACTATGCTAGCACTATTTCTATGAATGAAAGACTTTATTGCAGGAAATTAAAGGAAAGAAAAAGCTTCATTAAAATAAATAAGGCTACATTGAAAATAAAGATAAAAGACTATATTGGAAATAAAGATAAAAAAGCTGGCTTGCTCTTGATTTCGGGAGGGAGATTATTTTTCATCTTCCCGCCTTTTATAGTTTCGGACGTAACCACTTTGGAACTGTTTGAACTGCTCTGGAACTGTCTTGGAACTACCTTGAGCTACTCTAGAGTTGTCTTGGAACTCCTCTGGAACTGTCAGAATAGAATTTGGAACCATCAGAACCGCATAACTGGTCGACATCTTTAGTTATTTATGAAATTGCCATAAGATTGAGCGTCTTATCTTCTACTACAATTTTTCCGATGATAACTTCGGAATTTGGAAAACCTATGAACACGAAAGTTGTAGCTCTTCGAATTTCCTTTCCATCGGTCCAAAAATCAACTCATTACATCGTATGAGAAAGTTATGATCGAAATAGTCGACCACGTTGATGACTATTATTAAAATAATCGATCAAAATATGACGGATTGGAAATCTAGCTGATTGGATATGTGATCAAAATATGACGGATTGGAATCGACCATCTTTTAGACGATTGCATTTGGATGATTGGAAATTCGATCATCATTTGCCATTTTGCCAATGAACACTTTGACGACCAATTTTACACATTAAATGATGAAATATGAAAATATTGTCAACATGAACGTTGTAGATCTTTTCGTCCTCTTTTCAATGGTTCAAGAATCATCCAATTTAGATATTATATGTAAAAGTTATGGTCAATATACTTCAACTATGTGAAAGCTAAGATGAAGACCATTTAATGGTAATATTTATGAAATTGCTATTGATCTTGTCAATCGCCCAAATGACTTTAAGACATTATTGTATTATGACTAACAGAGTCTATATCCCACCTACGTGGGATTAAATTATCCCTCATGGATTGGGATAGGTTCTCCGGATAGAAAAGAAAGGGAGGTGGGATTTAACAATAAAAATACTCAATTATCTTTATTAATTAACATCGTTCTATATATGCCCTAGCTAACGAGATGTTGAACCGTTCTCTTCTCATGCGCCATCCTACTCCAAAATGTTGTGCTTTATTGATGTCTCTCTTGATTGTGCATGTATGACAAGCCTCCACAAGTATACAATCTTCATCCCCTCATTTTTGTTATTTCATCATCTTCTACTTGTCTTTTGTTGCTTATCTTTCTCTTTGAATCCTTAATTAAGGTAAAAGAAACTTAATTATTTTGATGATAAATCATAGAATGTAACTCAGTTGTCAAATTGGTCGATTTTTAATAGCACAACTTAATAAACACTATTGAATATAACTTACAAGATGCAACTTTTTGTCCAAGTTATTTGCTTTTGTTTTTTGCATGTTGCATTATATGATGAATGTGGAATTTTTAATGTAGATGAAAGAAGAATATAATACTGAAATTGGATATGAGAATACAGAAAAGAACGCATTGTTTTAGCCGTAGAGGAAACTCTTCGTCGGATTATAATGATGTGTGCTTCTGCCATTGTGGTTCTTCACGTAGTCTTGGAGCAAGACTATTCCAAATACCAACTTAGGCGGCGATGTCCCAATCCTCTTGGCCAACAAATGGAGATTATAAATAGATTGATTCAAGAGAGTGATACTACTTGTATTGAGCAACTCCGTATGAATCAACGTTGTTTTGCTCATCTTTGCCGAGATCTTCGATCCACTGGCTTGTCAAACTCAAGACATGCCAAATTAGAGGAAACAATGGCAATGTTTTTGTATGTCTTAACCCATCACTACAAGAATCACAATATAAAGCATTACTTCATTTGATCTGGTCAGACAATTAGTAGGAATTTTAATGAAGTACTCAAGTCTGTTATCTCACTATATGCTAATATTCTGAAAGCACCCGAGCCGATCTTAGAATCTAGCACATATAATAGATGGAGGTGGTTTCAGACATGAGCCTAATATCATAAATAATATCTATATTACATTTACTTAACTCTAAGTAAGCATCTTATTTGGTGTAGAATTGTCTTGGAGCTTTAGATGATACATATATTAGAGTATGTGTTCCTATGGAAAACAAAGCTCAATATAGGACTCGAAAATGGGAGATTGCAACTAATGTTTTGGGAGTTGGTTCCCAAGACATGCAATTCATTAATGAGTTACCGGGATGGGAGGGGTCTGTTATAGATGGTTGGGTACTAAGAGATGCCATTATTAGGAGAAATGGCATAAAGATTCGTACTGATATGAGTGATAGTCATGGACAATCTTTTGATTATCATTATGATTGTAGTCATTAATTATAGCATCTCTGATATAATATATAATGCAGGTCATTACTATTTAGTAGATGTTGGTTACACAAATGGAGAAGGATTTTTAGCACCATATATAGGGTTACGTTATTATCTATCGGAATGGAGAGATTAGGGACAACCAACCAGTTATCAAGAGTATTTTAATTTTTGACATGTATCTGCTCATAACGTTATTGAGCGATGCTTTGGATTGCTGAAGATGTGATGGGCCATTCTTAGGAGTGCATCATTCTTTCCAATTCAAACTCAAAATCGCATCATAGCAGTATGTTGTTTGCTACACAACTACATACGAACGGAAATGTCGCGCCCCGACCCGCGAAAGCCCAACCGGGCCGGGCGACGCGAACCAGAACCTAACTAAATGCGGAAATAATGGCGAGGGGTTCCCCCCAACTGACTGATTTCACTAAACAATTCATAAGCACCCCTGAATATTACAACAAATTTAAACCTCAACAGATATAATATAATAATCCAAAACCTCAAATGGGTTACAACAGTTTATACGTCATACTCCCGTAGGAGACTAAATATAACAAAAGTGTAGAATGATAATCACCGATTCACCGATCCTCAGACCCCGCCATACGCCGCCGCGCCACCAAACACCTGCCCGGTAGGGGCTACTGAAGAAGAGCTGGCGCCTGCACCTGCAAAACGTAGCCCGAGTATACAGGGATCCCATAACCCCACCGCGTGTGTCACACCCCGACCCAGAAAACCCATTCGAGCAGAGGCGTGAGGGGAAACCTACACTATTCAACTCCAGCTGGCGCGATACAATGCGGAATTAAGGAAAAACTTACACAAATTATATTCCAGAGGTGAAACAGAAATTCAATTCACAAATACATCATGTTGTACTATTACCAGATCTTCCAATAAAAGAATATTATACATTAATCTCAAAAGTTCTCAAAATGTACATAATTTACAAAATCTGCCAAAAGTACAACAGTCGTTCTCCAGCAACCTCAAACATCTCTGAATGTAGTCGCGCCACCAAAGCTGATCCGTCGGCTCTACTGAAGAAGAACTGGCGCCTGCACCTGCAAACGCAGCCCGGGTAGGAGTGAGCGATAAGCTCAGTAGGGTTCTACTCTACGGCACACTGAAGGGAGGAAAACAACAACATTGTTGTCTCCCCGCACAAGTCTAAGGAATGCCACGGGGTTCCACTACCCCTGCCGACTACCCCAAGGCTCCTACTCTTCTCAACCGACTACGCTGGGACACATTCTCCAAACACGCTGGGAGGAAACAGAGAACCAGAACCAGTAGGATCACCCTTACCCAGCAGGAAACCACTGCCTGGGGACCATGTCAGGGGCACCGGCAACCATCCTTAGCACTTGGCCTTGGGAGACCAACACGACCTCTAAACCTCAAACATTGATCAGAGTCAACTAGCGTGCATCCTCAATAACATGAGATTCTGATCAAACAATCACCCTAATCCTGTCTATCCAGCCGCGGTCCTAATGGCTAGATCCGAGCTACCCGAGAGCCTCGGATCGGCGACCCAAACCATCGCCCGCCTAACCTCAGATGCCTCTAATGAAAACAGGATGCATGCAATGCTCAGTCACAGACAAAGAGATAGAAGCATGCAACAAGATGTCACTAATCATACAGGGCTAGGCATAGCTTACAGCTAGCCAAAGGGGTAAGCATAGCAAGGGCCTCAAATACAGAAAACTATGCTAACCAAACAAACATATGAGCAAAGCATTGGATACAGATATACAATAGTCTTCAGTGCTCTCTTGCACCTGACAGACTAAGGTTCCACAGTTACCCCGCAGGTAACTGGCCACATTTATACAATAGCCCTCGGCACTCGCCGGCAACAGGCTAAGGTTCCACAATTTCCTCATTAGCTAACATTCATAGCTAGCTAATGGTTAGACAAACAAAGAAGCATTTAACTACTATCGAACATGTATTAAATGCAATCAAAACCATAGATTTGTCTAAAACGGGAAATACTTGAATCGATCCCCAAACTCGATAGAAATCCCTTGAAAACACTACAAAATCCATTTTAAAGCTTCCCAACATGTTTAAAGATCAATCACGATTGAAAGCCATTTGAGAAAAACCAGAAAACACTGTTCAAGGGCCCACGGTCGATGCGACGGTCGATCCGCCGATCGACCGTGAGGCCAAGGTCGATGTCACGGTCGATGCCACGGTCGACCGTGAGGCCATCACGAAGAAAACCAACGGGCGACGGTCGATCCACCCATCGACCCTGAGAAGCCCAAAACCAAACAGCGCCTGACGGTCGATGCGACGGACGATCCGACGGTCGACCGTCAAGTGAAAGGCGAAAAAGAGAAGATCCCGCGGTCAATCGATCCATCGACCGTGGGAGTCCAAAATCGTGACAGAGCCCGACGGTCGATGTGACGGTCGATCCGACGGTCGACCGCCAGGCCCAGAAAGCGTAAAACAACACTTGACGGTCGATGCACCGATCGACCGTCGATCCTTAGGCGCAGTTCATCAGAACAGTGCCGAAATCCAACAATTTCTTGGATTTCAAGGATCAAATATAGTTGGAAATCATTGAAACTTTGCAAGCATGCATAATTAAAGATGGGGAAAACAATGGTGCAATGAAATCACACTTTTGACGGATAAATCTCCTATCTAGGTCAAAATGGCGAAAACCGACGAAACGGCGATAATACAAAAAACCAGCCGTTAGAATACGGAAATCGCTAGGTAGGAATACTTCAAATTGTCTATAACACATGCACAAGGAACTACACATCATTCTAATAAGTACTCCTACAGCGAAAATACAATAAACCTATCCTAGGAGAACCCGATCCAAAGATCGAGGTAGAAACACCTACTTGAAGATATAGGGCAGCTCCTCCACGCATCCGTCAACTCCGATCACCAGAATCCGCTCCTCGAAGCCACGCCTCCGAATGCCCTAGCACAGCCGGCCGCAGGAGAGAGAGAAGAAAGAACGCAGGAAAAGAAAAGAAGGAGAGAAAGAGAAAGAGAAAGGGTTTAAATAGAAAGCTGGAATCCATCATAGCCGTCCGATTCGATCTCTCCCGATCGAGCTCCGATCTTCCGATCGGACGCACCCTAGAGGTTTTAATCAAACACATACATCAATCAAAGGCCATGTGTGCAACGCGGGTGTGAAACTGACCATCAGGGAGCATATTTACCAAAATGCCACTGGGGTCAAAACAGCGATGCGATCAACCGATCGCATCCCAAGGCCAACCGGACCAAACCACAAACCCAGACCCTCGACCTAACGCGGTCGGACCAGGTTGGAGGTACGGGTCCTCACAGCGTGTCCCTGAGGCCCAGGGGCAGCACACAGTAGCAAGAACAACACTGGGGACGCACAACTGCAGGGAGCGACACTGCAGGCGGGAAAAAGGCACCGCTAAGTAGACAACTCCTCTACCCTAGGGTCGGCACAGTGGGACACCGGCTACACCTCAGCATCTGACTCAAGGCCGACACGACCTCTGTAATCATCAAGCAACATGTGTACCAATCATCTAAGCCTATCATCAAGTTTGACTGGACACCACAATTCAAACCGAGTCCTAACTACCCAACCCCGGTCCTAGGGCTAAATACGAGCTTCCAGCCTCGGGACGGCGATCCATAAGTCACCCACGCCCTAACCCTATGCAACTAATGCACAACAGAGAATGCATGCTATGAACATACACAAGCAAGAGAAATAGACATGCAACAGTATGACAAGGCAGCATATAAGTCCAACCGGATCGCTGCAACGATACTACCAACCGCTGCCAGCCAATCCGCAGCGGGTCCCGGCATTACGACGGTACCACGACTGTCAACCGCGGAATCCTGCAACGGGAAGCAACCCCGAAAACTTTGATGAACAGTAAAAATATAATATTATAATCCGAGCTTATAATATTATATTCAAAACACCAAAACATTCTCTACATAGCAGCTAGTTGACCCCGTTGATCCGACGTCCAAACGACGTTGGATTCAAGGTCCAACTTAGACTCATGTAGATCTACATGCTGGGATCAACATATCCAAAATCGGGAAACATTCAACGGTTCGATTACCGAGAAAACACTAATCAAAACCACTAAAAATAGTCCGCAAAACCTCATCAAACAGCCTTAAGATCGATCCGAAACATTTGGATCGATCCAGAAATTATTGGATCGATCCGGAACATTTTGGATCGATCCAAACAGCTTCAGCTTCATACCAGCTTCAGATCAGTCTCGTCGCAGGCCACGAGAAAATTCACCACAATTCGTAGAATTGTCGAAAAAATACGAAATAAGCTGGAATGGAAAGATAACTCAGAGATCTACAACTCCTATTTCCTTTAAGGGTATTAGGATGTGAGGACCTGTCCCTCCATTCCTGGGTCGACCGCCTGGGTCGGGCCCGTGGCTCGTTGTGGACCGCAAGGGCAATTTGGTAAATTGCGCCTTGTTGGTTTGTTTCACACCCGCGTGCGCACACACTGACCTTGTTTGTGTTAGTGCTTGATTAGAATGGTTAGGTGGACCCGGTATAGGAAGATCCCAGCTCGGGCGCGCTGAAGCTTGCTTTTGGGCAGCTTACGGCCCTTGAGCGATCGGTCGCTCCAAGGAGCGATCGATTGGACTCGTGCACAGGGCAGTTGAACTGCGCGGAGCAGTTCAGCTTCCGTCGTCCTCCTTTGTCAGGGAAGAGAGGACCTCTCCTTCTAATTTTTCCCCACCTTCCCTGACCTTCCCCAACCTTCCCCGACCTTCCCCTTCTCTTCTCCTCCTCTTCTTCCTTCTCTTCTTCTTCCTTCTCCCTTCTTCTCTCTTCCGCGGTTCTGGTTTTGTTCCTCTGTTTCCTTCCGGGGCAGCCATCTTCTTCTCCTTCGTTCTCTCTCCTCCGACCACCATTTTGGGCATTCTAAAGCTCGTTGGATCCGTGACAACGAGAGGAAGATCCCTGAAGTGGTTTGGAACCGTGTTGGTTATCAACTTGCGAGGGATCAGCCGAAGAATGCGCAGTCTGGTAGGTGTTCTACCTACATGAGTTAATAAATGGGTTTCGTTAGATCTAGCCGTTAGATCTTGATGAATTTGTGTTATTAGATGCATGTGGCCTAGTGTAATTACTGATATAAGTTTCATGAACTTTGGTTAAGATTTCAGTAGGATTTATGCATGATAAATCTCGGATTTTCGGTTTTATGCTATTCTTGAAGAACAGCCGGCTTGCGGCGAGTTTTCCGGCTTGTACATGCATGATTTTGGATTTTTATGAGAAATAAGAGTTGTAGATCTGTGAGTCTACTTTCAAATCCAATTGATTTCATATTTTCCCGATTTTTCTACGAGTTTTGGTGATTTTTATACGAAACTGTGTCAGAGCAGAGTTGCTGATGAATAGTGCCACGGATGATCCGTGGATCGACCGTCACGGTCTCCACAGTCGACCGTGAGCCCGAAAAACAGCAAAATAACCCCTCACGGTCGATCCGTTGATCGACCGCCAACCATAGATTTTTCACGGTCGATCCGTTGATCGACCGCCATCCTTGAATAGCATTTTTTAGTGGTTTTGAATGGTGTTTTAATATAATATTATATGTTCGAAGTTTTCGGGGTTGCTTCCCGTTGCAGGGGTTCGCGGTTGACGGTCGTGGTACCGTCGTAATGCCGGGACCCGCTGCGGATCGGCTGGCAGCGGTTGGTAGTACCGCTGAAGCGATCCGGTTGGACTTGTATGCTGCCTTGTCATACTGTTGCATGCCTATTTCTCTTGCTTGTGTTTGTTCATAGCATGCATTTTCTGTTGTGCATTAGTTGCATGGTTAGGGCGTGGGTGATTTGTGGATCGCCGTCCCGAGGCTGGAAGCTCGGATTTAGCCCTAGGACCGGGGTTGGGTAGTTTGGTCCAGGATTGAATTGTGGTGTCCAGTCAAACTTGATGATAGGCTTAGATAACTGGTACATATGTTTGCTTGGTGATTATAGAGGTTGTGTCGGCCTTAAGTCGGATGCTGAGGTGTAGCCGGTGTTCCACTGTGTTGACCATTGAGTAGAGGAGTTGCCTACTTAGCGGTGCACTTTCCCGCCTGCAGTGCCGGTATCTCCTTGTGGGCCAGCAGTGTTGTTTCCTGCTACTGAGTGCGACCAGACATGTGACTAGCTCGGCCGGAAGAGCATGATCGTGGGCCTCAGGGACACGCGGTGGGGTTATGGGACCCATGTGTACACCCAGGTCTTACTTGAGGGCGACACTTTTGTGTTCCCCTTCCTTCTGTGTGACGTAGTGTAGAACCCTATTGAGCTTTATGCTCACTCCTACCCGGGCTACGTTTTGCAGGTGCAGGTGCCAGCTCTTCTTCAGTAGCCCCTACCGGGCAGGTGTTTGGTGGCGCGGCGGCGTCTGGCGGGGTTTGAGGACTGGTGATCCCTTTCTACACTTTTGTTATAGTTAGTCTCCTGCGGGAGTACGATGTATAAACTGTTGTAACCCCTTTGAGGTTTTGGAATCTTTTTATATATTATATCTGTTGAGGTTTAAATTTGTTGTAATATTCAGGGGTGCTTATGAATTGTTTAGTGAGATCAGTCAGTTGGGGGAACCCCTCGCCTTTATTTCCGCATTTAGTTAGGTTTCGGTTCGCGTCGCCCGGCCCGGTTGGGCTTCCGCGGGTCGGGGCGTGACAGCTTGGTATCAGAGCATAGGTTGTAGATCCCAGGGTTAGGATCAGGATACGGTTGAGATTGAGTGTGGAATGGGGATAGTTCGAGGTCTAGAACATCCTTGCATGTCTGTTTGCGATTGCGTGTGACATGCTTATCTATATGTTTGCTGCTGTGTTTTGTTGCTTCCCGGTTGCGTCATGACGTCTCTGGGGGAGATGTGCATGCGCACCGGTGTCGTCCGTTCCCTCGCCTGAGAGTGTCTCCCCCCGTGCTGGAGATGAGCGAGTAGGGAATAGGACGTGTCGCCTTTATACTCTTGGAATCCTGAGAGGTGGGCCCGTAGTGGCCCAGGGACGATGTTGGAGATCCTTCGATAGTAGAGGACTGATTGAAGGAGGTGACCCGGATCCCGGATGTTTTGGACATCCTGGAGTATCGCTTGCTTGGGAAGCTGTTGTTTTCTTGCCTTCCCAGGAAGCGATTCATAGTGGCGCTTGTCGGGGCCACTAGGGACACTGTTGGTTGTGTGTTGAGAACAGTTCGCGTACTGTTCTTTGGCACCTACCCTTGGAGGGTGGTGTAGTTGGGAGTACCTTCCTCTGTTCTCGGTACTTGCACCACGTGGTAGCACGCGGGTTGGTTGGATCACCTGGCTCGGTATGCTGGAGCGACAGCGGGGGACGCCCTGGACTGTACTCCGGATATTGAGACATATGACTTGAGGATTGACACCGGACAGTTGGCCGGTGGTCGTGGTGAGTTTCGGGGTTGTCGTTCCTGCTTCTGGGGAACGGCAGGGTAGCCATTGGCAGAGGCAGAGGTTTCAGCATCAGCGACAGCCGTGGCAGCAGCAGCGTCGTGCCGGTCCTTTGAGAGGTAGTCTGGATCGTCATACTGAGAGGTAGTCCACCGGGTGCTCGAGTGCTAGCCGTTGTGGGTCTTTCCGCCGACGGTGCTGGTTGCGAGGGGCGCTGGGCACTTACCGCAGAGCAGTCGGGCGTGACGCACGGTGTGGGCCAGAGCGGTGGACTAGTGCCTCAGTTGGGGCAGGTACCTGGGGCAGACGCAGGAGTTGGTAGCTTCAGCAGCAGCCTGTTTCAGAGCCGCCACTTTCAGTTTTTGGAGCTTCTTGCAGCTTGCGTTTTCCTTTGTTGCTCTGGGTTTTCACCCTTGCGACTCGTCCCCGTGTAGCCGTGCCGGCTTGGGACCTGTGTCGAGTGTGGCTTGAGAGTAGCCACCGATTGGGACAAGAGCTTGGGTCGGTTGCTCTTGTCGGGGCGTTTCTTAGAGGTTAGGAACCTCTAGGTGTCCGTCGCCCACGTGTGGTGCACGTTGGGGTTCGACGGCTTCCTCGGTTGCGTCGGTTGGTCGCGCACCGGGTTGTGCTTCTTTGGCCGTGGGAAGGTGTCGTGAGCACACCTAACGGTGCTGTTTCGCTCTCGTTGAAGATCGCGGTTTGGTGATCCTTCTGCTTGTCGAGAGCTGGGGTTTGTTCACCGGCTTGTAGTGAACTCCTTCCCCATGTGTTCGAGGGTGCTCTGGAGAGCAGCTTTCCCCTCGTGTTGTTGTTGTTGTTGTTTGTGCAGCTGTCTTTCTTGAGGAGCTTTCTGGTTGTCGCCTTCGCGGGACACCGAGTTCGAGGTCGAGATTCCTTTGGGCGGTTGTGAGCGTTGCGAGTTTGCATGTGGATGCCAGCAGCATTTGGAGAGTCGAGGACTCAGTCGGCCGAGTCGGTAGCTCGGGATTTCGTTCGCCCAGGTGTGTTACCTCAGAGTGTGTTCCGGTTGTCATTGTGGATGGTTCCCTCCATACATGCATGGGCGTTAGGAAGCTAGTCAGTGTTGCAGCACAAAGTATGCGCCCGCTGCAGTGTAACTATGATGTGTTAGCAGTTGAGAGACTCGTCGACCCCTTCAGAGTTTGACCTTCGCATCGACTACACCAACTGAGGATTCGGGATTGCGACATCCCGGAGGCAGCCTTCCGTACGTGGTACGGACTGTACGAGTTCACAGTGATGTCGTTTAGTCTGACGAACGCACCAGCAGCTTTCACAGATCTGATGTGGAGGATCTTCAGGCAGTATCCTGATCAGTTGCAGTGGCGTCGTCGACAGCATCATATCTACTGGCGTGTTGAGGAGGAGCACGAGCGATGTTTGGCGTTTACATCGCAGCCGCTGAGGGTGTATCGGCGTTATTTGGCTCCCAGCGCGAGGTTTTGACCTTCAGAGGCAGGTTTTGACGGACAGGCAGTCTCAGTGGCAGACATTTCAATTGATTCAGCCGGGCTCAACACCGATGTACGACAGCAGAGGTTGAAGACGGTGTTCAAGATTCAGTAGAGGCATCTCCAAGACTGCGGGACCGTTGACCAAAGTGACCAGGAGACCGGAGCTTTTGCCTTAAAGTCACTGAGTCAGTGCCTTTAAGGGTATTAACCATCAGCAGTGGTTAAAGAGGCTAGAGCAAATTTGGTGGATTTGTCAGCTCATCAGAGACAGACAATCAGTTGGATCAGATTTCAAGGATCAGATTCCAGATGACCTCCCCTTCGGTGTTTGCAGCATCCCAGCTCTCTCGGCCAGAGTGATATAGACCTAGGGTATATATCCGGAGCTCGTGGAGATCCGTGTTGTGGTTGGTACCGAGCACATGATAGAGGGCTGGACAGCGTCAGCAGATGGCAAGTCGTGCTTAGGTAGCATTTTTGCAGATTCGGCAGACCCATTACAACCCGTTCCAGTGTCAGAGTGGGAGCGGAAGCACACTATGGCGAACGTCATCACCAGATTGCAGGAGGCTAGGTAGAGTACGTCCCACTGCTAGAGTTCTCCTTTTTCCAGCAGCCATCAGTCCAGACGGGTGCAGTGCCATTCTAGGTGTAGCACGGCAGTTCGTGTCGTTCATCCGATTGCTCAACCGACGTTGTTGAGGCACCATCCACCATCCCAGACGTCGTCAGACAGTCCTCAGGGAGATCAGCACAGAGCAGACGAGAGAGCTACTCAGGTCAGAGGCGATGATCTTTGGAGTTCTCAGTTCCTGATAGGGTGTTCCTGAAGGTTCCTCCGTGCAGAGGATCAGCTAGAGTTGGCAGGGAGCAGAGACCAGACGAGGTGGAGCCCGAGGCAACCCTACCCCGAGAGTCTGCACCAGGACCATGACGGCGTGGAGCGACGATGACATCAAGCCTATAGAGTTTCCTGACGGCTTTAGCAGACAGTTGATAGTACCCTAGAGGTGGAGTAGCAGATCCAGAGTTACACGAGGACATCCTACGTGAGGTTCACTCCTCTTCTGTTGTTGCTCATTCAGGAGGCATGGAGATAAATCATGGATTTCGTCGTCAGCTTGGTTGGCATCAGATACAGAGATTAGATGCAGAGATCAGATACAGAGATTAGATGCAGAGATCATATCCAGAGACCAGATGCAGAGGTCAGGTCAGCACATATGAGATGAGTATGTGTGTCACATAGCAGTTCACTCGCCAGAGAGGTGGTCAGACTACACGGAGTTCCAGTTTCTATCGTGTCAGACCGTGACCCCAGGTTCGCCAGCAGGTTCTGGCGGGACTTCCAGGAGGCAGTTGGCACATTCCTGACTTTTGGTACGGCGTTCCATCCGCAGATAGACGGGCAGTCAGAGCGGACGATCCAGATCTTAGAAGACATGCTGAGAGCATGTATCCTCGACGCCGGAGGCAGCTGGGAGGAGCACGTCCCCTTGGTGGAGTTCGCCTACAACAGCAGCTACCAGTCCAGTCTTGGAGTAGCACCTTTCGAGGCGTTGTACGGTAGGCCGTGTCGTTCCCCAGTGTGCTGGACAGAGGTTGGAGAGGCTTCACTCACCGGTCCAGACCTCATTAGGCGGTCATCTGAGAGGCTAGTGCAGATCAAACAGAGACTTCTGACGGCTCAGAGCCGGCAGAAGAGTTATGCAGATCAGAGGCGGCGACCGTTAGAGTTTGCAGTCGGCGACAGGGTGTTCCTGCGAGCATCGCCGTATAGAGGGTCTGTCAGGTTTGGCAGGGGTGGTAAATTGGCGCCGAGGTTTGTCGGGCCGTTTGAGATCCTAGAGAGGATAGGCGAGGTAGCTTACCGCCTGGATCTTCCTCAGCACATGTCTGTTGTGCATCCGACGTTCCATGTGTCGATGCTGAGGAAGTATCACCTAGATCCGTCTCATGTCATAAGGGTGGATGACATCGAGCTTGAGGCGGACGCGACGTTCGTCGAGCAGCCAGTTCGAGTACTTGACCGGAGAGATCAGGTCTTGCGGGGCAAGACGATTCCCTTGGTCAAGGTACTGTGGAGGCACAGAGGCACCGAGAAGATGACCTGGGAGCGCGAGGCGCGCATGCAGCAGGAGTTTCCACAGTTGTTTTCATCTCGAGGTACCTCTTGTCCTGTCTTTTAGTGTAACTGTTTTTCTGTTTCCGAGCCCTACCTTTATCGAATCTCGGGACGAGATTTCCTTTTAGGGTATTAGGATGTGAGGACATGTCCCTCCATTCCTGGGTCGACCGCCTGGGTCGGGCCCGTAGCTCGTTGTGGACCGCAAGGGCAATTTGGTAAATTACGCCTTGTTGGTTTGTTTCACACCCGCGCGCGCACACATTGACCTTGTTTGTGTTAGTGCTTGATTAGAATGGTTAGGTGGACCCGGGATCGGAAGATCCCAGTTCGGGCGCGCTGAAGCTTGCTTTTGGGCAGCTTACGGCCCTTGAGCGATCGGTCACTCCAAGGAGCGATCGATCGGACTCGTGCGCAGGGCAGTTGAACTGCGCAGAGCAGTTCAGCTTCCGTCGTCCTCCTTTGTCAGGGAAGAGAGGACCTCTCCTTCCAATTTTTCCCCACCTTCCCCTACCTTCCCTGACCTTCCCCAACCTTCCCCGACCTTCCCCTTCTCTTCTCCTCCTCTTCTTCCTTCTCTTCTTCTTCCTTCTCCCTTCTTCTCTCTTCCGCGGTTCTGGTTTTGTTCCTCTGTTTCCTTCCGGGGCAGCCATCTTCTTCTCCTTCGTTCTCCCTCCTCCGACCACCATTTTGGGCATTCTAAAGCTCGTTGGATCCGTGACAACGAGAGGAAGATCCCTGAAGTGGTTTGGAACCGTGTTGGTGATCAACTTGCGAGGGATCAGCCGAGGAATGCGCAGTCCGGTAGGTGTTCTACCTACATGAGTTAATAAATGGGTTTCGTTAGATCTAGCCGTTAGATCTTTATGAATTTGTGTTATTAGATGCATGTGGCCTAGTGTAATTACTGATATAAGTTTCATGAACTTTGGTTAAGATTTCAGTAGGATTTATGCATGATAAATCTCGGATTTCCGATTTTCTGCTGTTCTTGAAGAACAGCCGGCTTGCGGCGAGTTTTCCGGCTTGTACATGCATGATCTTGGATTTTTATGAGAAATAAGAGTTGTAGCTCTGTGAGTCTACTTTCAAACCCAATTGATTTCATATTTTTTCGATTTTTCTACGAGTGTTGGTGATTTTTATATGAAACTGTGTCAGAGCAGAGTTACTGATGAATAGTGCCACGGATGATCCGTGGATCGACCGTCGTGGTCTCCACGGTCGACCGTGAGCCCGAAAAACAGCAAAATAACCCCTCACACTCCGTTGATCGACCGTCAACCTTAGATTTTTCACGGTCGATCCGTTGATCGACCGATAGCCTTGAATAGCATTTTTTAGTGGTTTTGAATGGTGTTTTAATATAATATTATATGTTCGAAGTTTTCGGGGTTGCTTCCCGTTGCAGGGGTTCGCGGTTAACGGTCGTGGTACCGTCGTATTGCCGGGACCCGCTGCGAATCGGCTGGCAGCGGTTGGTAGTACCGCTGCAGCGATTCGGTTGGACTTGTATGCTGCCTTGTCATACTGTTGCATGCCTATTTCTCTTGCTTGTGTATGTTCATAGCATGCATTTTCTGTTGTGCATTAGTTGCATGGTTAGGGCGTAGGTGATTTGTGGATCGCCGTCCCGAGGCTGGAAGCTCGGATTTAGCCCTAGGACCGGGGTTGGGTAGTTTGGTCCAGGATTGAATTGTGGTGTCCAGTCAAACTTGATGATAGGCTTAGATGATTGGTACATATGTTTGCTTGATGATTATAGAGGTCGTGTCGGCCTTAAGTCGGATGCTGAGGTGTAGCCGGTGTTCCACTATGTTGACCATTGAGTAGAGGAGTTGCCTACTTAGCGGTGCAGTTTCCCGCCTGCAGTGCCAGTACTTGCTTGTGGGCCAGCAGTGTTGTTTCCTGCTACTGAGTGCGACCAGACATGTGACCAGCTCGGCTGGAAGACCATGATCGTGGGCCTCAGGGACACGCGGTGGGGTTATGGGACCCCTGTGTACACTCAGGTCTTACTTGAGGGCGACACTTTTGTGTTCCCCTTCCTTCTGTGTGACGTAGTGTAGAACCCTATTGAGCTTTATGCTCACTCCTACCCGGGCTGCGTTTTGCAGGTGCAGGCGCCAGCTCTTCTTCAGTAGCCCCTACCGGGCAGGTGTTTGGTGGCGCGGCGGCGTCTGGCGGGGTTTGAGGACCGGTGATCCCTTTCTACACTTTTGTTATAGTTAGTCTCCTGCAGGAGTATGATGTATAAACTGTTGTAACCCCTTTGAGGTTTTGGAATCTTTTTATATATTATATCTGTTGAGGTTTAAATTTGTTGTAATATTCAGGGGTGCTTATGAATTGTTTAGTGAGATCAGTCAGTTGGGGGAACCCCTCGCCTTTATTTCCGCATTTAGTTAGGTTCCGGTTCGCGTCGCCCGGCCCGGTTGGGCTTCCGCGGGTCGGGGCGCGACAGAAGCAGCTCTGTGGAGGTAGGGATCCTACTCAAAGACTCCGGCTTGTTTTTAAGGGTTTTGGAATCCGGTTTTGATTTCAATGGATCTCTTTGTGTAGTTGATGTTTTCCGATTTTGATGCCTTGAGTAGCTTCGTGGTACTTGGATCTACCAGCCCACATGGTTTGGTGAGGTTTGGTTGCGGTTTCCGGCGGCATTCCTCGCCGTCCGGCCGCCGGTGAACCCATCCGGATCGATCTCATGGGATGAGATCGATCGCGTATGGGGTGGCACGCCCCGCCCGAGCGAGAGCGATCTCCCTGGGAGGGAGATCGATCTCTTGGCGGTTGGCGTCGGCGCGTCAAGGGTCACATACGAGATCGATCTCCATATGGGTGGAGATCGATCCCGTTGGGGTGACCAGGACGGGTGCTTCTAGCCTCGAGTCTGATCGATCTCACTGCTACATGAGATCGATCTCCTTTGATGCTGGGAAGACTTTTATTTGTTTTAAATGCTGTTTTGCTCTCGGGGCTTACCATGTTCTCTTATCCTGCATAATTGCTTATTATTACTGCTTTGTAGTTGAACCGAGAGGGTGATGCCCCTCGGGATGTGTAGAATAAATGGGCTGACGGTATGCCCTTTACCGCTTTGTGGTGAACCGAAGGAGTCATGACCCTCGGGAGTGTTTAGTATAAATGGGCCGAAGGTGTGCCCCTGCTGTGTTGTTGTTACTGTCTTCCTTATTCATATCCTGCCCTGCTTCCTGTGCATTAGGCATGCTAGGCTAGGCTGGGTGGGGTTGACCCGTGGACTCCGGTAATCAAAGGCTAAGTGGTGGATGCTGTTACCCGACTTGTGTCCCCATGCTGGTGTCTAGCACGGGTAATAGTGTCTTACAGGTATCGTCTTGCCCACCCCGTGTCAGGGACTGTCGGAGGTAGCCCAGTCCTCGAGCAGTGGCTGTCGGAGGGATGTACGTTGGACAGGAACCCTGGGGGGGGAGTATCGATGGGATCGATGGACTCCCTGGCTAGACTTAGCTGTTGGTTGGGAGTTGGGGGTCGTGTTGGTTCTGTCGCTTGGAGTGCTGAGAGATGGTAGTCTTAACCACGGTCATTCCGCCAAGTGTGGAGATCCCGCTTGTAGAAGGGTGTCCTACTAGTAGTGTCATGTCCACCATGTGACAGGGATTGTCAAAGTTGCCCACCCCTGAGCAGTGGCCGTCGGAGGGGCATACTTGGGATAGGAGTCCTTCGGGTTATTGACGGGATTTATGGGATCCTTGGCAAGCCTCAGTACTTGGCACAGAATTTGTTTGGTTGGTGTTACCTTCTTTGCGAGAGTCGTAGAGCAGGACCCTGCTGAGTTGTTGCTCATTCCTACCTGGACTGTGTTGTTTGCAGGTGCAGGTCCCAGCTCCTCTTCGGTGCTTCCCCGTCGGTCGTCCCGTGGTAGCGCGCCGGCTCTTGACCATGTCTGAGGGTCAGGAGGGTTTTGTTTGTTCCTTTGCAGAGACCCCGGTGGGTGTGTATCTCCCTTTCTTTTTGGGGACCGTTGTTGATCCATTGTAAACCTGTTGTACTAGAATCCTTGTTTAACTCTATTATATCTGTTTGTAATAGATGTTAATAGTCGTTGTTCTTTTGCTTCCACCTCGTTCTTGTCTTTAGCTGTTTCCGCCAGTGAAGCTAGTAGATGTAGGTCTTTTCCCCTCGTGTCCCGGCCCGGTTTGGCGTCCGCGGGTCGGGGCGTGACAAGTTTGGTACATTTTGTGAGAAATCTAGCAATACATTAAAGCTTATTGTACAAAGGATGAGATATGCACATGATAGTTCAAATTTAAGAAAATCAGTTCATGTTGTGAGAACACGTTTCTCTATACCTGGTTCGACCGTGTAGGTCGGACCCGTGGATTCAGTTGGCTTTATTTCGTGTCGGGTGCGATCTGGTGATCGCGTTGCTCATTATGACTCTGAAGGGCAAATCGGTCATTTGTCTTTGCGAAGTTGGGCTTCACACGCGTAGTGCACACACGGCCTCATGAGTGATGAATATGTTTGTTACAACCCTCAGCGAGCTTGGAATTGGAAGGTTCGGGCTCGAGCGCAAAATTTTGTCTTTAGGGCAAACTTTCAGCCTTGGGCGATCAGTCGATCGGCCATGGTGGCAAGAAGAGGCCGAGGTGCCAGCCAGAAGCGATCGATCACTTTTGAAGCGAGCGATCAGCCACGGGCTAAGTGGTTTAAATAGGTGACATCTGAAATCTATTTCTTTTCTCCCCCTTTCTTAGGGATTTAGAGAGAGGCCTTTAAAACTCCTGGGAGGCCATTGCAGCGGCTTGGAGGCCGCCATATCTTAGGGAATGACCAATCTAGGCCACCCTAGATTGGATTAGTGGGATTTGGAGCAAGATTAGCTAGACTAAGGTAGGGATTCTACCCCTAAACCCTTGTTTAGGCTATATTAGGGTATTTAGTGGATGGATTCAGATTTTGTTTGCTCTGGAATGCTCCCCTATGCTTCTTCTTCCCCTGATCCAAGTTTCATCGCATTTCATCGGCTTTGATCGAGTTTTCAATGAATTTTTGTCTGGTTTTTTAAACTGCCGGGAACGATCAATTGCTCCCCTTCCCCTGGCAGGGTGACGAGCTGCTAGCTATTTTTCAATGTTTTCTCAATCCCTTTCGAACTGAACTGATCTTATGTCTTGTCTAATCTTGCCTAGTGTTAGCATGCTTAATCGTAGGGGTTTTTGAGGATTTATTCAGGATTTATGACGAGCTTCTCTATTGCTAAGTTTCATTCAAGTTAGGGTTTTATTTTTAATTGATGCATGCTGTGTATGTATATATGTACTATATCTATTAGGGCCTATTGGCCGAGCCTTATATAGGCTTGTGGGTGAACCGAGGGAGTCATGCCCCCCAGGAATGTTTAGTTTAAATGGCCGACAGTGTGCCCTAGTTGAATGTGATTGAATGGTTAATTTAGAGCCCAAAGGTGTGCCGTTGTGAATGCTTAATTAAATGCTTGGATTGGTTGATTGGCCTCATGGAGGTGTGTGTGGTTGTTGTGCCCTTGGTAGCTTTAATCGTATTGTGCCCCTTGCTATGCTTAGACCATTGATATGTTTATACTATGTTCCCCTTTAGCTAGTGTTGAGCTATGCTTAGCCTTGTACGTTGATGTGGCATTTGTTGCATGCTTATAATTATATGCTTAGAATTGTACGTTGATGTGACATTTGTTGCATGCTTATAATTCTATTTATGTGCTTGATCATTCATGCATCTGATTACACTAGAAGGATTAGGAGTAGGTCGTGGGCGAATGGGTGATTCGCCGATCCGTGCTACTCGGGTATGTCGGATTTAGCCTTAGGGCTAAGCTTGGGTAGAATATGGTTTTGGGTGCGATTATAACTTAAAGATCAATTATGCTAACTCTTTTGGGATTATTGTCGTAATCGACCTTAATTTTTATGTCACTTGAGGTGTAATGGTCGTGTCTGTTCTCTTACGCCAAGTGCTACGAATGGTTGTCGATGTTTCTGACTCTTGTTCCCGTACGAGGGGTGTGGTTAGATGATGAGGGTTGAGAGGGCTGGAGTGCAGTGGCGATGCGTGTACCCCCAGGCCAACCTGTGTTGATCATCTCCCTTGTTTCACTAGTGGGTGAGGGCCTTCCTGGTCTTGGAGCCCTCGGGGAATCGGCGAGGCTGGTGTGGGCCTCAGGGCACGCCTTAAGCTTGGGCGGAAAACGACACCTTGCAATTTGCCTTCCTTTGTGTATGACATAGTGTAGAACCCTACTGAGTTTTGTTGCTCACCCTACCCGGGCTATCTTTTTAGGTATAAGCACGAACCCCTCTTCTTTCGGTGGTTACGGCTTTGGAGGTGCATCATCACCTGATGGTGTGTGAGTTTGAGGATTCATCATTATCTTCCTTTATTGCTTTATTATCAGTTTTGAAACTTGAGGATTTATTTGATGTATTTGAGGACACTTTGTATAACTTTTATTTGATGGCTAATGAGAAAGGATGTTTTCTCTAAATTCTTATAATTAAGGTTTGTAATAGTTAGATGATAACTCTAATTCCTTATAATTATTTTGCTCAAATTTGTCGTGGTTGTGCATCACAGGTTGGATTGCATACAAGTAAGCTGTATGCAGATTCTAGGACAAATGCCGAACTGGATCTTCAGCAACCACGATGGAATAGTGTCTGGGGGGGGCCGTTCGGGCCTAGAGTGAAAACTTTTCTATGGAGGCTCATGCATGGGAAGATTCCCACTCGCGAGGCCTTATGGAGAGTTGGAGCGGGGTTAGAGGACGTGTGCCCCAGATGCACTTCGGAGGTAGAATCCTTAGACCATCTTTTCCTGTATTGTGTGTTTTCTTGCAGGATTTGGGAGCACGTTTTTAGAGGAGACAACGATTTTTGCACAACAAAGGGATGGTGTAGATGGCGGGATCTCCTCGAATCCTCATCATCCTCTGAACCGGCGCGACAGCGGAAGGCTTTGCTAGGTTATGGGCTATGGGAGATATGGAAAGATCGGAACAGATGGATCTTTGATGGAGTTGGCAGTTCCCCTGGTAAGACTGCAAGGGCCATCACTTGGTTCGCCAGAGAGTGGAACCTTCAGCGGTCTGCTCGGAGGTGGGACGACACCGGCCCCTCTACTCAAAGGAAGGGGTTCGTTGTCATCCAATCTGATGCTTCGGTGACCTTATCCAACACTGGCTTGGGTGTGGTCTGTTTCTCTGAGGATGGCGCGACCTTGTGGGCTAGAGCGGAGAGATCCGAGGCTTGGGATGTTCTTTGGGCTGAGCTCGAGGCCTTTGCCATGGGGCTTGGCGAAGCTCGGCGTCAGGGAGTGAGAAAGGTTATATTCGAGCTCGACTGTAAAGACTTGGTGGACCAACTTAACGGCCGGGCGCATTGGTCTAGGGATATCCGAAGCCACTTGCAAGCGGTCTGTTGGGAGGCGTCACATTTGGAAGAAGCTCTTATCATTTTTGTGCCACGTGCGGATAACAAGGTGGCAGATGAATTGGCTAGACTGGGTAGGGGTATTTCGGAAAGTTGGTGTTGGTTTTCGAATTCGGGGTCACGTGTTAGTGGCCCATCGGTGAACTTGACATAGTTGCCGGTTTTGGTGGCACTCGGCTTCCCCGGCTGGGTGTTTGTTTTGATCTGTTTGGAGTTTGTATTTTTGTTACACCAGCCTCCGGGCTTATCTGTTAAAAAAAAAAAAAAAAAAAAAAAACCCGCACCATCTATTGGGATATAGTGTTCCGGGAGATCGTATCCACGCGATTATATCCCACTTATCCTATCCCACGGAATATCCTATCTCACGGTACAAACGGGCCCAAAATCGGAAACGTTTAAGATGTCTCTGCGGATCCCTCTAACTTAACCTCTCCCTTGATGTACATACCTCCCTCGTTTCCGGGATCCGCGCGGAACCCAAACGCTGGATCGCGGATCCCGCGGTGCGGGATCCGCGCGTTCACCGGATACACGGGATTCCGGCGGATCCCGTGTATCCAAACGGCCCTAGATGGTTCCATGGAGCATTATAACGCGCAATAGTATCTAGATTAGCGGGGCGAAGGGCTTGCTTGGGTTCGTCTTCTACGGTTGGGATCCTAGTAATGGAGGACGGTGTGAGGTTATGGTTGGTGGATATCTCCAGTTGGAACCCTAGCGAGCAACACTTCTCCTCCATCGTCTCCCTTCTTCCCGTCCACGAGCGCTCCGCCATCACCAGGTTAGAGATTTTCTATCTCTTCTTCTCTTCCTTATGGAAAATAATAAGCTTTCATCCATCTTTCTGTTCTTTGGAGCTAATCTTGCAAAATTAACATGTTAAAGTATGCTAAATTTAGTCTAAGATCGGAGTAACGTTTTCTATCAGTAAATTTTCCGAATAGCAAAGCCATGATTGAAGTTGGAAATTGAGATTAAGGGATTAAAGTTCTTATTGCTGCATTTTGTGCATTTGGATGTTGTTGGTATGCCTTGTTAGGTTTATAAGGTTTGAGGATAGAAAGCGAGCGCTTGTGAGTCGATTGCTGCAGTACACGCTTGTGCATGAAGTTCTTGGTTTTCCCTTCGACGAAATTGTTATAAGTCGTACAATCGAAGGTAAACCATATCTGGTATGTTTATGGATCTAAACTTGGCGGATCTCTCTTATGTACTGATGAGATGATGCCCACTTGCTTAAGAATAAGTTATCCATCGTTTTACAGTTTGAATGTCACTTTGGTACTTCATGTTGGTCTTTTTGTGTGTAATTCTACCTTTTTTGCTTTCCCACCTGTGTTCTTGAATATAGATATGCTCCAAGTTCTGTTCTTAACCATCCCTATTTGTCTTTTGTAGGAAAACTGTGGGGAGAACTCGATCTTTCCAAATTTTAACTTCAATGTTTCGCATCATGGTGATTATGTGGCAATAGCATCTGAACCTCTATGCCTTGTGGGACTTGATATAGTCTCCAATGTGATCCCTCAGCATGAAACGGCTCTGAAGTTCATTGGAAATTTTGCATCATGCTTCACAGCTTCAGAATGGAAGCATATTGTGAGTGCAAGCACTTCAGATGCTATGTTGGCTGAATTCTTCAGGTACTGGCCTTCAACTTGGCATTCTTCAAAAAGTACAAGGCCTTCTGACTCTAACCAGAAGAAACAGCTTATTATGCAATGTTCATATTATGGTGTTCTCAGCTCTAAACAGCTTATTACACACGTCTTGCAGCTTCTAGTAGATTTGGTATTTGAAAACCTTATCTCATGCTTCAGAAGATCTGATGTACCATAATACTAGTTTTCAGATCCAATTTCTTCATGCCCTCTCGACCTACTATGGAGTATTTGAGTTTCTTTCTTTTTTTCCTAATAAAGTTACTTGAAACTTCATTTCCGGCTTAGATAGATATTGGTCACTGAAGGAGGCGTATGTCAAAGCTTTAGGTGCTGGATTGGCATATGGATTTCACAGAGTGGAATTTCGTCACACAAATTGGAGTGACATCTCTGTCTATATCGATGGAGTAGGATCAAAGGATTGGAGATTTTGGCTTTTTAAGCTTGATGACAACCACTGGGTAAGCATGTTCTAGGTAACATTTTGCATCATTAATATAGATTTCATTGTTTGTCCATTGTCTTGTTCCTTGGAACCGACATCGGTGAAGGTTTCCATTTAAGTTATCAATGAGATTGCTATAACTGAATCTGAAAATCTGGTCCATATATGCATCCATCACGGGTGTGAACTCATGGAAAGTCATCGCCTCAGCCAAGTAATAGTTCTTTTTCATGAAGACATAAATATAAAACTTGCTGTGCATATTGTTGAGGGTCTTTTTTTTCCAAATCCACTGCCTCTATTTCAGGGACATAAAAGGCTTAATGGTATGCACATTTGCAATCAACTCTTCTATATTCCATCTTTTTTGCGCATAGCCACTTGCCTTTTGGTTTTGGTCTCCATCCCTTAAACATGAAACAACTAATGATAGTTTAGTCCTGCTTAACTCAACCCAATACTAATTTAATCCTAACAGGAGCTATCAATAGATAACTCACTGTGGTTATTTGCTCGAAAGACATACATATAACTGATTTTTTTTTTGTTTGAGTAGATGAGAACAAAAGAGCTGGAAATATAACTGAGTCCTTACTGCAGCATCTCTACAATTTGGGTGGTGTTTCTCAAAAAACTATTTTTTTCCGCTTGAGAAACAGTTAGGCTGTTGATGCATAGCTAAGCATGTACAAGTTACTGCTTCCTTAGCAAGATTTTAATATGGACTTGTCAAATTGCAGGCATCTGTGGCTAAAGGGCATCCAAAGGTTGCAATTGACCGCCATCGAAGAATGTTACCAGACCTAGATTTTTGGGAGGAACAGTGCTGGAATGCACTGCAGCAGCCCGTTGCAGGCTTCATTCTGCGTATAGTCGATGAACTCATTCCATCTTCGGTCTTAGCAAAATAAGTTGATGAAAATAAACAGATATTGTAGAACGATGAAAAAATTTCGTTGTCAAAGAAATCAAAGCAGATTGACCGAGAACTATGCCTGGCATCAGAAGAATATTGTTTATCTCAATCATGAAGAAGAGAGCTTGGTGTTTGAACAGCAACTATGGATTATTGAGGTGGGAAAAGTGATCAACTTTTGTTTATTAGTTTCAAATTCATGTGACACTAGCTACTAAAGCCGATGTTAGCCAAAACTAAGGATGTCAAACTGCCTTGCTGACATAGTGAATTCTTTGGTTTTTTTTTTAAATTTTTTAGGGGCATTGGTCCTAAACCCCATATATGGCCTCTCTTTGTTCAAAACCGTGTTCTTTGTCAAAAATCACATACCCATTTTTTTGGATCAATAGGCCCAAATCGGGTTTAAAAAAAACCAAAATACCTTTATTTATTTATTTTTTATTTTTTTTTCTCACCCTTTTCTCTCTCCTCTTTCTCATCTGGCCGGCTGACTCACGACTTAGCCTCCCCGGCACACCTCGGCTCTGCCCCGCCACTTGCAGCTGTCGTTGCTGCCACAGTAAGGAATCCCAGCAAACCCCTCCACCTCCAGCCAACTCCTTTGCCCAAACCCCACCCAAGCTCCACCTCTCTCTCATATTCGGCGTTGAAACCATCTCTATTCCACCATGACCAGCATCCGCGTTCCCTCCATTAACTTCGGCAACCTCGCCCCATCATCACCTTCCAACATCATCCTCGACCTTCACCCTCGTTGGAACCCCGACTTGAGCCCCACCTCGTCAAATCCCGACGCCGCACTGGCCTAACCCACCATCTCAGGCTACCCCAACCTCCCAAAACCCCATCACACTTCAGATCTGGCCTCGATCTTTGTCCCGACCACTTCCCCGCCACATCCGGTAGCCCAGCGTCGCCCTGACTCACGGCCCTTCTTCTCCAAGGAAGCCGGTGCCGCCGCACTCGATCTCGTTGCATACGCTGCGCAACGACTCGATTCGAAGAACCCTTGGGCTTCCACGATCCCTCCTCCACCGGTGCCAACGACCGTTGATCCTCCCTCACCATTGATCAAGGCAGGAGTTCCCTCAACCGTTCGGTTGAACCGGTTGAGCCAAACCCTCTTAATCTAGTTAGGTATGGTTCTATCTGACCCAATCAATTTAATTTGACCCGATCTGGCTCCAACATAGCCTGATTGAATCATTTGAGATCAAACCAGACACGATCTGAGCCATATATGATCTGGCTTGATCTGACTCAGCCAACACTTTTTAAATGCATTTTTATCTTTCTAAATGTCTTTCCAACCTTTTAAATCTATTTTTATCTTTATAAATACATTTTTATGTTTCATGTATTTTCATCTTTTTAACTTCATTTTTATATTTTTAACTTTATTTTTATCTTTTAAACTCCATTCTCATTTTTTAAAACTCAATTTTTATATTTTTCACTTTATTTTCATCTTTTTAACTCCATTTTAACCTTTTTAAATGCATTTTCATCTTTTTAAATGTATTTTCATCTCTATAATTCATTTTTATCTTTCCCGTATTTTCATCTTTTGAACTCCATTTTTATTTTTTAAATTTAGTTTTATCTTTGTAACTCCATTTTCATCTTTTTAAATGCATTTTCTTCTTTTTCAATGCATTTTTATCTTCCCCGCATTTTCAACTTTTAAACTACATTTTTATCTTTTTAAGTTTATGTTTATCTTTTTAACTCCATTTTCATCCTTTTAAATATATTTTCATCCTTTTAAATGTATTTTCATCTTTTTAAATTCATTTTCATCTTTTAAATGCATTTTTATCTTTTAAAGGCATTTGTATCTTTCATTCATTTTCATCTTTTTAACTCCATTTTTATCTTTTTAACTTTATTTTTATCTTTCTAACTCCATTTTCATCTTTAAAATGCATTTTCATCTTTTAAAATGTATTTTTGTCTTTTTAAATGTATTTTTGTCTTTTTAAATGAATTTTTATCTTTTTAAATGCATTTTCATCTTTTTAAATGCATTTTCATCTTTTTAAATTCATTTTTTTTTTCATTTCTTCATTTTTATATTTTTAACTCCTCAAATTACAATTTAATTGGCTGAGATTCTACATAAAAATCTCTTCAATCACCTATACTTTTCTTATGTAATTTTCTCCGTATTTTTTTCTTCTATTTTTCGCTACTTTTATCTCTCCTCTTCCTCGCTTCACCCCTCGACTCGGTCTGGCTTGCCCTAAACTGACAGCAAATTGGGAACAAGCCGACCACCACCAAAATCATCCCCGATCTCATAGCCATCCTCCATCAACCTCGATCGTCTTCCTCCTCCAATTCCGGTGCCGCCAACCTTGATCCCGCCGCCTTAGTCGCCGGAAGATCCGACGCGGTGGATGACCTTTTGAGACCTCCATAAAGTCGTATGCACTAGTCCGGCGCTCCGAAGAGCCCTCATCACCGGCAATCAAGCTTCGGCAAATCTCAGCCGTCGGATCTACTAATTGTAGGGCGCTCCGAAGAGCCCTTACCGCACCTCAATAGGGTCCGAACCCAAAATCATCTCATAGATGAGATGCTTTAACGGACATGTGCTAATCACCCAGTACTGGCCTCCAGAAGAGGTTGGTTAAAATAGCTACATCTTAGTGGCAGAGATCAACTGAACCACATAAGAATATTGAGTCAGAAATTATGGTTCATAAGAGTAATTATGTAAAAGGTTAGGTTGTGAAAAAAAGAAGTTGAGTCAGAAATTATAGTTCACAAGAGTAATGTAAAAGGTTTGGTTGTGAAGACAAAGAAGAAGAAAAAGAAAAGATATAGTGTTCTATCACACAAGAAGAAAAAAAATTAAGGAAAATGTAAACGCTAGAGGAAGGGCTTGAACCTTCGACCTTATGGTTAACAGCCATACGCTCTAACCAACTGAGCTACTCCAGCTCTCATTTGTTTGATGCCGTCAATAGTATTAATAATTCAATTATCTATTCACACAATTAATGCAAGATAGACACTTCTGCATGTGAGGAAGCAAACTCCTTTCCTTGTTAATGGCTCATCTTAGTTCTAATTTCGCTGCTAATCCGCCAGCCTGATCTATAAGTTCATGTTGAAAATGCCCAAGATTTAACTCTACAGCTAGCCTACATCTAGGAGGAATTGTAGAGTTGAACGTACCTTTCTGTTAAAAGTGGAATTCTATACATATATGCATGAAGTTCTCCAGCAAAACACGTACTATATTCCATAAAGAGCCAAATATGAACTCACCAGCTTATATTATATGCTCATGTATATGCAATTATATATGCACGGTTAGATGGATCAAATCTTTCAGATTCAGGCATCACATCCGAGTACTTCATCTTATCTAATTCCTATATATCCAAGGCAACAGAAGAACATGAATATATCAAAGAACTGTCGTCCTAAAACCATGCGTATAGCCCGGTTGTGTCGTTCCTCCGGAGTGTGTTTTGTTTGACACCCGGAGAACGGTCGACCGGCGTTGGATCATGTTTTGTAGTCCGCTAGCCGTTTCAAGCTCAACTCATCAAAAAAAAAAAAAAAAAAAAACCATGCGTATCGAAAGCCACCTCCTTTTAAAAAAAGAGAGATACTAAGGGGTGTTTGATTGGTGAAATCGCCTGATACATGGAATCGTAGGATGCATACAGGGGCGGATTCACATGTTGAGGTGAGGGGTCAACGACAACAAAAAAAACCTACCTAATATATATATATATATATATATATATATATATATATATATATATAATACTTAATTACCCCCTCTCAAATTAGATTTGACCTCCCTAATAATTTATTGATTGCTTAGAAAAAGAAATTTTTGACGATATTTCTAATGAAAATATTATGCAATACTATCAAAGTATAAAAACTCGGATGAAGTAATTATAATTGTTTACTTTTATAACTATGGTAATGTAATAAGATACTTATTTTGATTTTTTTAATTAATTACTTATATATTTTCTTCTACAGTAAATTTTTTCTATTAAAGTTGCAATTGTACTTGTTTACTTTTATAACTATGGTAATGTAATAATATACTTATTTTGATTTTTTTTAATTAATTACTTATATATTTGCTTCTACAGTAAATTTTTTCTATTAAAGTCGTCCCCCATTCATATAAATCCTGGATCCGCCACTGGATGCGTGTATCAGGTGGTGCATGCATCGGGCGGTAGATGCACTTGTTTGGTTGTCTTTTGGATCAACTGATGCACTCTGATTATATATATATATAATGTTCACATCATTATATGAATAATATATATAATATTTTAATATATATATTAAAATTTAACTTTATTGCAACATTATGTGAACATTATATATATATATAAAACATTATATGAATAATATATATTAAAATATATTCAATAAAGTTATGTAAACATTAAAATTATGTGAATATTATTTTAATCTCAATAAATTCATTATATTATTTTAATCTCAATAATATATATATATATATATATATATATATATATATATATATATATATATATATAATTCATATAATGATGCAATAAAGTTAAATTTTAATATATATTAAAATAATATATATTTTAAATTATCATGTATATATATTATTGATATAATGTTCACATAATGATACAATAAAGTTAAATTTTAATATATATATTATTCATATATATAATGAATTTATTGAGATTAAAATAATATTCACATAATTTAAGGGTAAATTACGGTTTTGGACCATGTGGTTTTCATCATGTTTTATTTTGGATCATGTGGTTTAAAATTTTTCAAATAAGGCCATATGGTTTTGTTTTTGTAACACTTAAGGCCCTCAGACCGACGCCGTTAACCCCACTTGACGGTAAATGAGCCACGTGACATCACGTGACCAGGCTAAATTACGGATTTGGGCCTTCTGGTTTTCACCGTATTTCATTTTGGGGCCTGTGGTTTAAAATCTTTCAAACAAAGCCCTATGGTTTTTTTTTGTAACGTTTAAGGCCCTCAGGCCGACGCCGTTAACCCCACTTGACGACAAATATGGTGAAAAAAGGAGGACGAAGCAACATACCTTCCGTTCATGTTACGTGATGTCACGTGACTCATCTGCCGTAAAGTGGGATTAATGACATCGATCTGAGGGTCTTAAGCGTTACAAAAACAAAACCACAGGGCCTTGTTTGAAATATTTTAAACTACATGGCTCAAAATGAAACATGGTGAAAACCACAGGGTCCAAATCTAAATTACGTGATGTCACGTGACTCATTTGTCGTCAAGTGAGGTTAATGACGTTGGCATGAGGGACCATAAGGACTTGTTTGAAAGATTTTAAATCACAAGGCACAAAATGAAACACGGTGAAAACCACTGGGCCCAAAACGATAATTTACCCTAATTTTAATGTTTACATAACTTTATTGAATATATTTTAATATATTTACGGGAAGTATAGGAGATGCACCGCATATAAGTGCATAGCGTGAAACGATCATTTTGACCGTTTCATACGATGCACCATTTTAACCTCAAAACGCATCATATGATGCATGCATTAGTTGATACATCCAAACAAGGGATCGTTGATACATCCAAACAAGGGATCGTGGGATCATGATGCATCGCCTGATTCACACAACCAAACATGCTCTAAATACATCTATAGTGATGAACCGTCTAGCTTTTCCACATAAAAGACCACCTTTTCTAGCCAGAGCAAGACTTAAAAATCCTTTCTTTCATGATGCACATAACCCATACATATAAACATCATATTACTCAGGAAGTACCTTTCACTTATGATTCGTGCACATATACATTTAACGTGCAAACAAAAAGCTCTCTTCTTTCAGCAACCAAAGGTAATTAAACGCAACCAATTCCCCAAAAAAATTCATTCAATGTACAGTGGTCAAGCTGTATGTTAGTCATTGTATCTGGACCACTGAACAGCAAATTTTATGCAGGTTTATTTATCACTTTTACCCCTGTCATCTGCATGCGGAGATTCAGTTCGTACTTCTGAATCCTGCAGATACTTCTTCTGAAACCCTAACATGAGGATTTTAAACCACCCTTTCAGAGGTCATGAATGTCTCTTCCAATTCTCTCTACAGTGGCATTGGAATTAGCTCAACAAATTTGAAGGGCGACAACCATTTATACAATTTTCAAGCGATCGATACGTAATAATTCCGTCAGAATTAAAATTTGGAAGCGAGATGCTATGAGATGTATATAAATTCACCTTTGTATGTGCAGGAACAAAAAATTTTGATTTGGTAATCAGTCAAAAAAAAAATCCAAAGAGGCTATTGTAAACCTTTGCAATCTTAATTCTTGAGGAATAAGCTCTATATATCTAGCTAGTAAAAAAATTTTTTATACCCAAGATCCATGCCATATACAGATATACTAAATATAAATCAACATATATTCAGGATTAAGTTGTGCCGTATACCTCTAAGGGACTGTTAGCTTATATCATGTACAGCAGCTCAACTTTTAAGGAAAAGCAAGAACTAGCTGTACTTGTCCATTAAGAACTATTAATATCATTGCCAATTAATTAATAAGAGCTCAGTTAACTATATATATATACACACATGAAGAGCTCTAATTCTCCATTAAAAACTATTCCGTCAATTGCAATCAAGAAGAGCTCAGTCTGCATGGATCCAAATCTTTCAGGAACTTAGAGAGACAGATCACTTAAATTTTTTGTAGCACTGCATGAGAGGGAGGGAGGGAGCTAGGGAGAGAGAGATCGAGGGAGGTGGTATATCACATCAGAGAATTTCACCTTATCTGCATATCCAAAAGAAGATGTATCTATCAAAGAACAGCTGTTCTAAAAGCTGGAGTATCAAAGCCCCCCTTCTTTAAAAGGTGATCAAAGACTTGATGCATCTCTAGTGATGCACTGCCTAACATTTAATTTCCACAGAAAAGATCATTTTTTTCTAGCTAGAACAAAACTCGAAAACGGCAAATCCTTTCCTTTAAGAATACATGATAACCCAAATAACATCACATTGAGAAATCACCTTCACGTACCTATGAATATCATTCATGTTTAAGGTGCAAACAAAGAGTTTTCTCTTTATCAGCCAAAGTTATAAAAAGTCAGACAAATTGCCAAACAAATTGCAATAAAACAGTGCTCAATTTGCATCCAAATCTTTATTTAGAGTGTCATCTTGTTATTATTACTTTCAGGAACTCACTAAATTACTTGTTATTTAGAGTGCTCAATTTGGCATTATAGTAAACCAATTATGAACTCGCTAAGAAACCATGTTGTCGATCATCCCACTGATTAATTCGAAATACTTTCAGGAACATTAATCTTTATTGCTGCATGTATTGGATGCTATCACATACACTCGTGTCATCATGTTCCTGTTCTTCCTTTTAATTAACATCATCTGCAGCTAATTATATTATTTCTGGAAGAAGAAATAGAACTAGGGGCTTAGGAAAGTGATGAGCAATCTATTGTAAATTGACTGATTTCCTAATGCACACAAGATTAATAAAGTTTGATTGGTTTGGTAATTAATCAAAAGAATCCATGAGGCCAGCTTATTTATAGCTTTGCAGTCTAGCTAGCTAGGAACAGAGAAAAATACCCAAGATCCATGTCATATACATAGTAGCTAGTGCAGGAATAAATCATGTTACCTCCCTGGAAATTAGCTTATATCGTACAACAGCAAGCTCAACCTTTTTCCAAGACAAGATTATAAGGACCAATATATTATGAGCTAGCTAAAGGCTGATGTATATACGTACGGAACTAATCAAAGGATCAGAAAAGTAAATCACAACTTTGCAACAAGAAATTCTACTTAAAACCAACATGAGTGCAGTAATTGTAACCAGAGAATTGCATGCCTTGTATATGAAAGACTAGAACTAAGATCAGCCTTGAGGAAAAGCCTAAAAGATCAGTACTCATATGTTTCATAAATAAAAAAATATATAATCGAGATTTCAGTTGCTAAAATGCAGAGAGTAAGGGCTTAATTTCCTGATCTTTCTATGTGGAATAGACCCTGCAGATACACAACTTCGGACATACAATTTCTATGCATGAATCAAGCTTTTATTTTGATCCACAAAGTTTTTTGAGTGGTAGTGGGTTGTTTGATGAGAATATTCTGATCAATCTTTTAACAAGGAAGGTATAGGTTGCATAGAACTAAGAATCAATGAAATTGATTATCAAATCCAGCTCTAGTACTAATCTTTTAACTAAATCTTGAAAAATTGAAAACCGAAATTAATTCAAATCTCAATAAAATTTGATCTAGAACATAATAAACACGCGCATAATTAATGCCAATGAAAAAGAGCTACATAGCATTTGAGCATCAATTGATCTCATCCAACACACACACTGATCAGACACCATTCATCGGTACTCACTTGGCATCGAGTCCCTCCAAAAGCCACCGGCGGCGGCGTTACCATCGTAATACACCGGCGATGGCAAGACATCCTGCAGATTTCCCAGCTGTTGCGAAGCAAAGGCGGCCTCGTCGAACATCCTGAACGGACCCACGACACCATCATAGGCACTACGTCCATACTGCTGCCCACCAGCACAGTGATCCTGCGAGCCATCCTCACAGGGACCGGAGCTCATCTCGGTCGCCGCCGCTGCATCCGCCACGCCGCCGGAGCTGGTCTCCAGGTTCGGGACATCATGGTCGATCCATGGGGAGTTTTCCATCTCGGACACATCGGAATCCTGGCCGGTGAGCTCCTGGACGACGGCCCGGAACTCAGCGGCGCTCGCCTTCACCTTCATGGGATTAGAAATGTACACCACCTTGATTGGCTTCTTCTTCCTCACCTTGGTGGTGATCACCTTGGGGCACTTGTGATGCACATCAAGCTTCTCCATGGGAAAGCTCTTAGCTATGAACAACAACTATTGCTAACAGATAGGAAAGAACACCACAAAAGGACGGTAGAGGTTAGGACCATAATGATTTCCACCAATAGATGGGAAGGTGGTTTTGGGGTTGTGGTTTTCTTGGTGGAGGGAAAGGGGAAGGCGGTTTTGTGGAAAGAATGGCGCGCACGTGATTTAGAGGAAATGTTAAAACCCCGGAACTATGGAGGGAGGAAATTTTAGAAGTTTCTGTGAGCTGTGTTCAAGGGGACTCCAGAAAATGACCAAGAAAGGAACCACTGCTCTGCCGACCTGCTAATAGCTCGTGTCTCTTCCTTAGTCTCCTATTCAGGGTTCCTGTCGTCACGTGCTCTTTCAAGAGGGGTAGATATTCCCAATGTGATGACGTCACTGGATGGACCTCACATGGCGTCAGCATGATATGAGAATGGCCTGGATTAGGGTTGTTGATGCTCCCGTGGCCTTGTTTGGCCCGTCGGATCGGACTCAATCACACCATGCTCCAGTGCTGTATCATGTCGTGTCATAGATGGCATGGGTAACCACTCATCCCATCTCCCACTGCCCCTAATCATCCACCCTTAGACCCTGTCTGGCACCTTCGTTAGCCCACCCTCGTTAGCAGCCGACTTCGTTGGTAACCCCGAGCCCATCGCAAAATCCCCTCTCCACTTTCGTCGGCCAACGATTGGCCAACGAGGCCTCGTTGGCCTCCCACCCCCGTTAGCCAGCTGCCAAACAGGGTGTTATTGCTCGCTCTATTTTTTTTTATTTTATGACTTAGCTGCTGTCACGTGTCCTTTTTTTTTTTCCTCTCTTTATGACTCAGCTGTCACGTGTAAGAAAATATATGAGTCAAATCATGACTCATAAAACATGATATTATATAATATATTAAAACTTTATTCTAACAGTAAATGACATGTAATGTATATTTTTAATTGAGTCTTTAAAGTTTAAACCGCCTTAAATCGGATAAAATACGCAGACAACCACATAGGATTCGAATCCTAATCTCACGATGGATGTTACATACCTTAACCACTACACAACAACATTGAAGGTGATGCCATATATGCATGTAACGCGTGAAATTTTCAAAGCACCCTTGATGTTGCATCAAATGAGGTTACATCACTTAATGTAACACTCATACAATGAATTATATTGGATTGCGATATTTGCACTGAGCTCATGGACTGGTGTGGCTGTCCCCAAGGCTACGTAACCCATTCAAAGTTGGATGGAGCTATCCCTGGGACAATGGGGGACATGCATGCCGCACCCCACCCCTCTCTTAAATTTTTATATAGTATTTACACTACTTGGTAAAATTCTTATAACCATTTGGGCCCTTGGAGTTGGAACACCGGTTCGGTCCTTGGCTGTCTTACTGTAGCAGAACGTGGTGGCCACTGGCCAGCGATGGCGAAAGTGTCGGCGTAGATAAGCTAGCTAGCAGCGTGAGCTGGAGGATCATGAGAGAGAGGGAAAAGATATTATATACATGTTGAAGAAATTTTCATTGTTGATTGAGTTGAGATTGAGATTGAGATTGAGATTGAGATTTGAGATGGAAGAATTTGACCGGAACGCATGACTGGCAGACGATGAAAACACACAAAGTCTCTGGATTGGAGTGAGCCTTTTGAGTTGCTGTGAAGTTCACTAGACTTTTGTACATATATCATCCTTATTCTGTCAACAGTCGCACGCTATATATGTGGTGTGTTCGGTGTGTGTGTTTTGGGGCGCGGGGGGTAGAGATGAAGACGTGCTTCTCATCGGAATCGGAGACGCATTGGCTTGCGTGTGTAATTTTTACTTTCAGTCCTGGCTTTTATCTCCTCGTAGGGGTTGACTTCTGTTCATAGATGTACAGGTGTAATAAAGCAAGGTTTGGATCAAGCTTGACTCATTTGACTATGATCAGCCGGTTGCATGATTTCGAAAATTAAAAAAAAAAAAAACCTTTGAGGTACTTAAGTTCAGCTGAATTTATATCAAATTTGGAATCGAACTCGGCTTAAATTTGGTTTGTCAAACTTGAATTAGATCGAAATTTCACCATCTATTTTATTAATATGTTCAAGCCATTTTGCACGCAACGGAGGCCAAATGCAATAGACAAATTGAAATGTGTCTTATGAATGCATGATGTAATGAGAATGAGCTTGAATTGTCAACAAATAATCCCCCTCCCCTCCCCTCCGCGCCAAGCGAGAGAGTGAGAGAATGATATTTGTTGAGAGGTGGTTCATATTCTGTGAAGTATGAGATCAGTTAACATCATGAAGTACCGGTAAAAGGAACCGTGGATAGAAAATGAAGGCGATTAAATTATGGTTAAGTAATTTTGTACCGTATACTTAGGATTAGTGTAAAAACATGATCTAAATCCTAACGCACAAACTTTTTTACCTAATATAGTGAAACCCGTCGCCCATGGCACTTCCGTAAATATAGACAATTTACCTAATCACGCAAAATTTATGTGTGTTTTCTGTGATTGTTGGTGTGTGATTGCCATCACCAGGTGCTTCATAATATGGATCTCGAGTGTTGATGCTCATGCAGTGGTCCTTAATGAACAAAGGTCTCAAATTATGGGCACTTTGTGGAAAGTGACACTGGCTTATGTATATATGATCACACCATCATCAATAAACCGCCACCATGTTCCTTTTTGCTCACGAGATCTATCAGGTCTTTTTCAGCCCCACGATGCCTAGCTTTAGCATGTAGTGTGATTTCTCTTCTTGCTAGTTCTCTGATTAGAAAAAAAAAAAAAGATGAGTTAATATTAATATAATTTAACGTGTCATTTCACGTGTGGATTCGAATGAATATGAACGTTAAGCCATCGGGAGAGGACGCGTGATTCGAATGAACATGAATGTTAAGTCATTTGGAAGGGATGAGTTAATATTAATATAATTTAACACGTATTTTCACGTATAAATTTGAATGAACAAGACAACAAACATATTGATATTAATTTAAAAAAGCGGCCGTAGAAATGCGTCACACGGGATTTGAACACAAGACCTGATAAGAACTCTAACCAATCAATTCAAAAGTTTAAATTATAAGTGAGAATGAATTAATATTAATATAATTTAATTAATAATATCCGCATGCAAACATATAACAATCTAAAAGATCTAATCTAAGATCATTTCTTAATCAGATGAAAACTATAACGATATGTGGTCCTCACTGAGACAGCAGCAGAGATTGGGTTTGTTAAATCAACAGCAGTACTAGTATAAGTTTGATAAGATGGCTTGGATGTCTATTATAAATGGGGACCCCTACTTTTCAGTTGTCTGCATTTATGGTCCTTTTCATGAAGGTGGTCCATCCATCTTTAGTATCGTCCTTTGTTTTCTAGCTTAAAAGATGCCCCAGCATCAAGGTTGCAGTCTGCCAATTTTTCTACTTCATAGATTTTGGCTTGTATGGTCCATGCAACTTGAGCCATAGTTTGATTGGGAAAATATCAACTTTTTGCAATCACTATTGGAGGAGAATAACAATGTTGAATTCTAGTTTGAGATGGCTTTGGAAGTATATATATATATATATCTTTGATGGCAGAAGCCAATTAAACTGCATACTAGTCAAAAAGATGTGGGAATAGTCTAGAAAAATCTAGCTGGTCAATGTTTTTATGACTAGAAAAGGAAAGATCTATGTTCCCAGAGGCAATGGATTGATGCTAGCTGATATGTTCCTAGAAGAGCCCACTGTTTGAAGCGGTGAAGAAGCAAATAAGTGATGTGTCGGGAGATTAACAGCACGTTTGGTTGGGTAAAAAGGTTGGAAATGGAATGGTTAATTTCCCGATTAAATTTCATTTCATTGTTTAGTTGGCATTTAACGTCAGGAATGAAGCATTTCATTCCTGACAACTTGAGAATAGCCCACTCCCCATCTCATATCCCGGACTGGCTCATTCCGTTCCGGATGATCGGGAGATTAGAAAATATAATTACTAATCTATCCATGATCACGATCTCTCTCCCTGTGATCTCTATCTTCCGTGTATTCTCTCTCCATGCGAAACCCTCTATCTTCCGCGTGATCTCTCTGCTGAGAAAATCTATTTCGAAGCCCACGTTCGTCGTGCTGCTCTCGATCCCGAGCTGTTGGAGGCCATTGACGGAGGTATGGTGTTTCCCTCTTCCCCTCTTCCCTCTTCTTCTTCTCCCTCCCCGTCCCTCTTCTCCTCCCCTGTTTCTCTCCTCCTCCGGCGTCCCCTCTCCCGACCTCTCTGTTGAGAATGCCTTGAATTAGAAAATCCTGATTTGGGTTAAGAAGGAAAGCCGAACCCATGTGTTAGGCTAACCGGACCATGTATTAACTTATCCTAATTAAGTTCCTAATTAGGATATACACCGAAACCCTAGGATTTTCTAGGGTTAGAGAGATAGAGGAGGCGGCAGCCATTGAAGGGTGTTGTGGCCGGCCTCTTCTGGAGTTACGGGTATAGCCGGCTCCTTGTACTTCTTCCCACCATTGGTTAGTGAAAACTCTCTCTCTCCTCGCCCGTGGACGTACCTCAATCTTGAGGGAACCGCGTATATCTTGTGTGTCGTGTGATTGCTTGTTGGTTTTCTTCGTTGCTTCTCTTTACTTGGTTGCTTTCATAGCATAGATTTCGTAACAAACTGGTATCAGAGATTGGGCGGAAATCATCCCGCTGTGGCTATGGCGGCGAAGTTTGAGATCGCGAAGTTTGATGGGTAGAGCAGCAATTTCAGTCTTTGGAGGGTTAAGATGAAGGCTTTGCTAACCCAACAGGGATTACACAAGACTCTACAAGGGCAAGAAAAATCCGGCATCAGCATGGAGAATTGGGAGGACATGGATGCTAAAGCACTGAGCTCAATTCAGTTGAGTCTAGCAGACGATGTTCTTCGCGAGGTGGAGGAAGAAGATTCAGCCGCAGGTATCTGGCTGAAGTTGGAAGGCATATACATGACGAAGTCGCTTACGAACAGGCTATATCTGAAACAACGCATGTATACTTTTCGTATGCGTGAAGGTACGCCTATCAAAGATCATCTAGATGAGTTTAATCATATTTTGATGGATCTGAAAAATATTGATTGTAAAATTGAGGAGGACGACCAAGCCCTAATTTTGTTATGTTCTTTACCGCCTTCGTATGAGCATTTTGTTACAACCTTACTATATGGGAAAGACACTATATCCATGGAGGACGTTAAGGCTAGTCTTCATTTGAAAGAGTTGAGAAAAAGGGTGTCAGGAGAGGTTAATGATCATGCAGAGGGATTTTTTGTTAGGGGAAGAACGACAGAGAAGGATGGAGCGAGTAATAGGGAACGATCCAAGTCAGCAGGGAAAAATAAGAAAAAGGGAAAGTGCAATTACTGCAAGAAACCAGGGCACTGGGCAAGAGACTGTTTAAAGCTCAAGAACAAGGAAAAGGAGGACCAGAAAAGAGGTAATAGCGTTGCTGGGATAGCCAAAAGTTCTGATGAGTTTGACACTGTTTTATCAGTTACAACGGGAGATTCTCGATGTGATACCTAGTGGATTTTGGATTCTGGGTGTTCCTACCACATGTGTCCGCATAAGGAGTGGTTCACCACTTATGTAGCAGTCAATGGCGGTACAGTATTAATGGGAAACAACATGGCTTGTAAGTCTGTTGGTTATGGAACGATCCAACTCAAGATGCACGACGGTATTGTGAGGACTTTATCGGATGTTCGACATGTTCCAGAGCTGAAGAAAAATCTTATCTCTTTGGGTGCTCTAGATTCCATTGGTTGTGCTTTCAGTGGTGAAGGTGGAGTTTTGAAAGTCTCTAGAGGTGCACTGGTGCTGATGAAGGGTCAGAGGCGTAACAATCTCTATTCTCTTTTGGGCAGTACAGTTATGGGTTCTGCAGCAGCGGTCGCTTCTTCTAAAGTTTCAGATTCAGATTTGACTCGGTTGTGGCATATGCGTCTTGGGCATATGAGCAAGAGAGGGATGACAGTGTTGAGCAATCAGGGTCTTCTCTGTGGGCAGAAAACTGAGAAGCTGGATTTTTGCGAGCATTGTGTCTACGGCAAGCAGTGCAGGGTGAAATTCAGTACAGCTGTTCATCGCACCAAAGGGATGGTGGATTACTTCCACTCGGATCTTTGGGGTCTCGCTGAGGTAACCTCTAAAGGTGGTTTTCGTTACTTTATGAGTATTATTGATGATTTCTCTCGTAAAGTTTGGGTGTATATGCTAAAACATAAAAGTGATGCTTTCAGTACTTTCAAGCAGTTTAAGATTTTGATAGAGAATCAGACAGGCAAGAAAATTAAACGCTTGAGAACTGACAATGGCATGGAGTTTTGTCTTCATGAATTTAATGAGTTTTGCAGAAATGAGGGCATTGTGAGGCATCATACAGTGAGAAAGACCTCTCAGCAAAACGGTGTTGCTGAACGGATGAACAGGACTCTCTTGGAGAAGGCGCGGTGTATGCTATCCAATGCTGGTATGGGCAAAGATTTTTGGGCTGAAGCTATTTCCACAGTATGCTACTTGGTGAATAGATCTCCATCGACTGCTATTGAGTGCAAGACTCTGTTTGAGGTATGGTCCGGTCATAAAGCTGATTATTCTATACTGCGTGTGTTTGGGTGTCCAACTTATGCTCATGTGAATGAGGGAAAATTGGAGCCACGGGCCAAGAAGTGTATTTTCTTGGGTTATCAGGCAAGTGTGAAAGGGTACAGACTATGGTGTCCGGAAACCTCAAAGCTTTTGATCAGTAGAGATGTTACTTTTGATGAAAACTCTATGATTAAGGGATCTAAGCAGGTTGAAAGTGCAGTTGAGAAACCGAGGGTGTCAAAGCAGGTGGAGCTTCTGTATGAACCTTCCGGCACAGGGAAGGATGACCGTGATCAGCAAGTTGAAGAGGAGTTCAGAAGTTCAGATGCAGAGGATGATGTACCAGTAGAGCAACCACGCACTATTGCTAAAGATAGGCCAAGGAGAGAGATTCGGCCTCCTAAGAAATATGCGGCATATTCTGAGATGGTGGCCTATGTTTTATCAGTTGCTGAAACAGTGGAGTATGATGAGCCATCGACCTATGCAGAAGCTGTTTCGAGTAATGAGAGTGCGCAGTGGTGTGTTGCTATAAATGAGGAGATTGAGTCTCTTCAGAAAAACCGGACTTGGGAGTTGATAGAACCATTAAAGAATAGGAGGATTGTTGGGTGCAAGTGGGTCTTCAAGCGCAAGCCAGGTATTCCAGGGGTTGAAGAGGCGCGGTTCAAAGCTCGGCTAGTGGCGAAAGTATTCAGTCAAAAGGAAGGTGTCGACTACAATGAGGTATTCTCACCAGTTGTTAAACACAGTTCCATTCGCACTTTACTTGCTATTGTTGCATGTTATGATCTTGAGTTAGAGCAACTTGATGTCAAAACTGCATTTTTGCATGGGGAGCTTGAGGAACAGATTTATATGCGTCAACCTGAGGGATTTGTTGTATATGGTAAGGAAGATCATGTGTGCTTACTTCGTAAGTTGTTATATGGACTAAAGCAATCTCCTAGGTAGTGGTATAAACGGTTTGATGCATTCATGATTAGTCAATCTTATTCCAGGAGTGAATATGATAGATGTGTGTATTTTCGGAAACTCCCAGATGGTTCGTTTATCTATTTACTGTTGTATGTTGATGATATGTTAATCGCTGTCAAGAGTGTATCAGAAATCAGCAGGTTAAAGCAACAGTTAGCCGGTGAATTTGAGATGAAAGATTTGGGTGCAGCAAAACGAATTTTGGGTATGGAGATTAGCAGGAATCGAGGAGATGGTAAGCTGTTCTTAAACCAGAAGTCATATATTCTCAAAGTGTTGGAACGGTTTGCCATGCAGGACTCGAAGCCAGTTAGTACTCCTTTGGCAGCACATTTTCGACTTTCATCTGAGCAGTCACCGAAATCTGAGGGAGAGGAAAAGCTTCTGGTGCAGGTTCCGTATTCGAGCGCTGTTGGAAGCCTTATGTACGCCATGGTATGTACTCGCCCCGACATTTCACATGCAGTTAGTGTTGTTAGTCGTTACATGGGGCGACCGCGAAAGACACATTAGGAGGCTGTGAAATGGATACTTCGGTATTTGAAAGGAACTGCAGATTTGGGTCTTTTGTTTGGGGTTTCTAATCCGAGTAATCAAGTCATTGGATATGTAGATTCGGATTTTGCTGGTGACTATGATAAGAGGAGGTCTCTGACAGGTTATGTGTTTACTCTATCCGGAAGTGCTATTAGTTGGAAAGCTACTTTGCAGGCTACGGTTGCGCTGTCTACAACGGAAGCTGAGTATATGGCCATTGCTGAAGCTATGAATGAAGCATTGTGGATGAGGGGAATACTCTGTGAACTTGGTATTGCACAAGGGGTTACTTCAGTATTTTGTGACTCGCAGAGTGCTATACATCCGACTAAAAATCTGATGTATCATGAGCGGACTAAGCATATCGATGTCAGATATCACTTCATTCGGGATATTGTCTCACAGAAGCAGGTTGAGGTAAAGAAGGTGGGAACGGCGGATAACCCAGTAGACATGATGACTAAATCAGTTCCAGTTACCAAGTTCAAGCATTGCTTGGACTTGCTCAACATCTGCAGTTGATCGCCCCTCGGGGGCATTTTGGCGAGGTAGAGGCGGAAGAGGGTTGCTAAAATAAGTGATTTTGAGTCCGGTGAAATTCAAGTCAAGGTGGAGAATTGTTGAGAATGCCTTGAATTAGAGAATCCGCATTTGGGTTAAAAAGGAAAGCCGAACCCATGTGTTAGGCTAGTCGGACCATGTATTAACTTATCCTAATTAAGTTCCTAATTAGGATATACACCGAAACCCTAGGATTTTCTAGGGTTAGAGAGATAGAGGAGGCGGCAGCCATTGAAGGGTGTTGTGGCCGGCCTCTTCTGGAGTTACGGGTATAGCCGGCTCCTTGTACTTCTTCCCACCACCATTGGTTAGTGAAAACTCTTTCTCTCCTCGCCCGTGGACGTACCTCAATCTTGAGGGAACCACGTATATCTTGTGTGTCGTGTGATTGCTTGTTGGCTTTCTTCGTTGCTTCTCTTTACTTGGTTGCGTTCATAGCATAGATTTCGTAACACTCTCTCCTCCTCCGGCTTTTCATCATTTGGAGCTGCTTTGATCTCCCGAAGCTTTTCATCCGCCTTGTTGGCATGCGGCCATGGCGTAGGGGCAGCTTCGAATTGCGTGTGCGCGCCGACAACGCACTCGAGTTTGTTCGAGTGCAGGCCGCACCGGCTTCTGTTTGTATACTAAACACGGTAATGCTTCATTCCTATTCCCAATCCTGATATTACAAAATCACCTTGATAATAAATAGCCCATTTCCATTCCCATTCATTGTGGGAACCAAACGTACTGTAATAAGTAAAACTCTATAAAAAAACATGCAAATATTATGAGAAAAAAAACAATGGAGGTGCGAGGAATCGAACCCCGTGCCTCTCGCATGCGAAGCGAGCGCTCTACCATATGAGCTACACCCCCTTTCAGCTTATTTTTCGTACTTTGTGTTTTTATACCTTAGATGCAACACTTGAGAAACAACATTGTACATAAAAGGCCTATGCTACCTGCTCTTCTTTCCCGAACAAAGAAAAACTTATTTCAACCTTCACAGTATTATTGGCTTTATTTTCAAGTTTATGAGCTCAAATTGAAGCCAGAGGTTTCTGGGAAAGCCCCCGGCTGAATCAAACATCTACGGCTTATTTCTTTCAAGATTGAATCAGCTACTCAATTTACTACCCTCTCATGTATGCATGCAAGTATCTCTCATCATGGAAAATTTTTCAGCTTTAGCCATTTAAATTGGAAATAGCTTTCTATTTAGCCTTGCACCACCTTCTCATCAAACTTATTGGATAACAAAAAATTACTTTATAGCTTAGCCATTCAACTTATCATGATAAACAAAAAATAATAATAATAATAATTTGTAACTTAGCCATTTACGCGGGACCCACTTTTGGAAATACCGTTAGTTTGCCGCCATTCCCTCCGCGCCCCTCCCCTCAACGGCTCTATTTCGGACACAACCCAACCAAACCAACTCATGCTCCCTTCCTAGAATCCCTCCCATTTCTCCGCTGCTCTTAATACACGCTAAAGTCCTGCAAACCACCCCTCCCTCCATCATCACCTCCATCACCACCTCCACCCCCACCCCCCACCTCCTCCTAGCTCCTCCTCCCACCATGGGCAATTGCTTCTCCAATGACAAAACCCCTAAGCCATCCGCCGCCTCTGCCGGCCCCCAGCCGTCACCTGGGGACAACCCTGATGCCCAGAAGAAGCCCACCGGACCTCCAGTGCCCATTGCAACCTCCAAACCCGCTAAGCAAGCTGCGATCGGCCCCGTGCTCGGCCGCCCGATGGAGGACGTCAAAGCCACATACACCATGGGCAAGGAGCTCGGCCGGGGCCAATTCGGCGTGACGCACCTCTGCACCCAAAAGGCCACCGGCCAACAATTCGCCTGCAAGACCATCGCCAAGCGGAAGCTCGTAAACAAAGAGGATGTCGAGGACGTGAGGAGGGAGGTGCAAATCATGTACCATTTGACGGGCCAGCAGAACATTGTGGAGCTGAAAGGGGCTTATGAGGACAAGCAATCGGTGCACCTGGTGATGGAGCTCTGCGTCGGAGGGGAACTGTTCGATAGGATCATCGCGAAGGGGCATTACACCGAGCGCGCTGCGGCGTCACTCATGAGGACAATTGCTCAGACAGTACACATATGCCACTCCATGGGAGTTGTACATAGAGATCTCAAGCCTGAGAACTTCCTCTTGTTGAGCAAGGATGAGAATGCGCCATTAAAGGTGACCGATTTCGGGCTATCTGTGTTCTTCAAGGAAGGTAATTAGTATTGGGAGACTTCAATTTGTTGCAATTGCCATTCCGATTAAGTTGCATTGTTTGATCTCTTGCATGCTCTTCTACTAAACAGGTGAAGTGTTCAGGGACATCGTCGGAAGCGCGTACTATATCGCGCCGGAAGTCCTGAAGAGAAGATATGGACCAGAGGTGGATATCTGGAGCGTTGGTGTGATGCTTTATATACTTCTTTGTGGAGTTCCTCCATTCTGGGCTGGTAATTTCTTATGCGATGGATTTGTTCTTCTTTGCTTCTGAAATTATCTTCATTTACCAAGAAAAATTTAGAGTTAAAAAGTGATTAGAACTAGATGATTTTTGGTGAATAGAATCGGAGCATGGAATTTTCAATGCGATCCTGCGAGGGCACATTGATTTCACAAGTGATCCATGGCCGAATATTTCGCCTGGCGCGAAGGATCTGGTCAGGAAGATGCTGAATTCAGACCCTAAGCAGAGGCTAACTGCCTTGGAGGTCCTCAGTAAGTATGATCCTTTTTCTTATTTCTCAATTCTTTTTCTCTGCTGAAAGCTTTCGCACTTGCATCAAAACCATGAAGAGAATGAAAGAAAAGGGACCTCTTAACAGTTCATACCTGTTTTTAAACTGATTCATTATCCCCTTGTTTCTCAAATTTACAGAAATTAAATTTCAGGAGAATACATGTGTTAATAGGCATAAAAAGCTTCATGGTTTAAAAACAAGATCTAGTTGTGTTAAGGATTCAGCTCCAAGCAAAGAAAAAACTTATGCGGTTTTCTTAACAGGTCATCCATGGATCAAAGAAGATGGAGAAGCACCTGATACACCTCTTGATAATGCTGTTCTTAGCAGGCTGAAACAATTCAGAGCTATGAACAAGTTCAAGAAAGCTGCACTACGAGTAATTTTCTTGTTCATGGAGTAATTTCGCATGAAAAGCTAGCGATAAGCTCACCCTTACGTTTTTGGCAACAATTGCAAAGGAATGTTGAGTAAAAACTGGACTTTTAAAACTGAAGCAATCTCATCTCATGTTGCTATTAAACACTGCAGGTTATAGCTGGGTGCTTATCAGAGGAAGAGATTAAGGGTCTGAAGGAGATGTTCAAGAACATGGATACCGATAACAGCGGAACTATAACTCTCGAAGAATTGAAACAGGGATTGGCAAATCAAGGAACGAAACTCTCCGAGTATGAAGTGAAACAGCTGATGGAAGCTGTAAGTTCTGCAGAAGCATTGAATCAAATTAGTAGTGTTTTTCGGTCTGTTCTGAATGGTTATAACGCTAAGCGCAGGCCGACGCAGATGGCAATGGAACCATAGACTACGACGAGTTCATCACGGCGACGATGCACCTCAACAGAATGGATAGAGAAGAACATCTCTATACCGCATTCCTGTACTTCGATAAGGACAACAGCGGGTAAGCCCAACTGGTGTCACCATTGTCTCTTGTGATTTCAGATGAAAATCTTTCTTGATAAAGCTCTAAAACTCCATTAAAAAGGAAATTCTATTGCTTGATTTTATATTGAAACATAAATTTTGCTAATCTTTCCTACTTCAGATACATCACCAAGGAAGAGCTTGAGCAAGCACTGAAGGAGAAGGGTCTGTATGATGGACAAGAGATAAGAGAAATCATTTCTGAAGCAGATGCTGACAACGTAAGTAAAAAAGGCCAGTGGTCCTTGTACCAATTCATGAGTCTTCGAAGACTCAACGATTACGATACTTATTGGAATGCATTGCTTAATTTTATAGCCTACAACTGATCTACTAATTAAAATTATATATACTTGCCATTGTTGGCCAACTACTAAACTAGTTTGTCTTATGGTATTGGTTATGTAATATTTGTTTGCCAACAAGCAGGATGGGAATATTAACTACGAGGAGTTTGTGGCGATGATGAGGAAAGGCAACCCTGATCCAACTCCGAAGAAGCGGCGTGATGTGATCATCTGATTCGATGCGAATGCAAGAGGTGAAAGGCTGAACAGGGGGTTAAATGAAAGTTTTCACGAAGCAATGCCTTGCCCAAAGGGAGAGGGTGCAAACATATGTACTCTTGTGGGGTTTGTGGGGGGGTGGTTCATTCTTTGTCATAACAGAGTTAGGAGAGAATATCTTCTTATCTGATGATACATCCAACTCATGACTCTGTTTTTTTTTTTTAAATCTCTCAATTAACATGCAAGTTTGTGATGTATCCTATAGATTTACAAGTCATAGGTGCTGCAAAATTGATGTCATTATATTATACTAATTTTGAGGATTTTGGTCATTAATAGTTGTTAATTTGTTATCGGTTCTTGAGAGATTAAGCTGATAAGAAAGTACGAATAAATGAGCATAAGTTCACACTCATGGATAAAATGTTGGAACTTGATATGACCATGTTAAATCGCCTATTGTTTCAAAAACATAAGCTGCTAATAAAGGATGAATTAAATCGATGTCGGAGTTCACTTATATTCTATGGAGTATGGAGGCTACAGATGGAGTACTGGATATATAAGCCAGTGCACGGAGCCCCCCTGGCGGTAGCCGGCCCTCGGAGCGGAGCGGTTAAGGTTAGTATAGATACACTTTGTAAAACCCTAATGTGTACTTTTGACATAATAATGAAATCCGCCCCCTCTCTCTCCTATGGACATAGGCAATTGCCGAACCATGTAAATATATGTGTTCTTATGCGTGTTGTTGGTTTATAACCAATCGCATATGATGACTAAACCCATAGGCTAGGCCTACGATCCAATAATCGTATGGTTTAGATACGGTTATCTAAACCGTTGGATTCATGTATACATGCCATGGTATGTCTCCGAGAGAGAACGCTTGTCTCTGAGAGAAAACATAGGTTCTGAGAACGAAAAAGGCCAGTGGAGAAGAACTAGAAAGAAGGAATTTGGGCTGTGGATTGACGATAGTTGTTCTTGTAATGATATCATCTGAATCACGTCAAACAGATAAGAAGATCATAGGATAACGAGTAAGTCCTCGTCGGGGGCGTTTGGGGCGCTCCGGATCCCGCGAATCCGTGGGATCCGGGGACGCGCGGATTCCCAATTGCGGGATCCGCGCGTTTGGCGCGGGCGCGGATCCCATTCGGATCCCGCAAATCGGAATCCACGGTGAGGCGGATTCCAATTTCGGCGTCCCGATTTTTTTAAGGGATGCCGATTTCGGAATTGGCTCCGACGGATTCCGCGGATCCCGTGGATCCGCCGGAGCCAAACAGCCCCGTCATTGCTTTGTATTCATGCATAGTAGTTTTCACTAGTATCAGAGCTAGCACATCTGTTTTTGTGAATCTGTATCTCTTCTCTTCTCTCTTTCTCTTCTCCAACGATGCCGAATTTAGTAAGTGGCAAAGGCTCTAATGGCGATTGGGATATCTGGTTGCCATTGTTGCTTCTTCTTCGAATTCCCCTTCTCCTTCTTGGGTTTGTCCGAAGAGGTTCGAGAAGACTGACGAAAGAAACCAGTGGAGCTGGGCGGACCATGACTCCTCTTCGTCGATTACCTTCACCATCTTTGGCGAGAACTAGAGAACGAATGGGTTTGGGTTTCCGACGAGTGGTAGACATACATGGACGTCGAACTTGACTGGTAACCGCGGGCCCTGGTTGAATGAGAGGATTGAGTTCTTCCTTCATCGCCTTCATCCTCCGATCTAGCGTCGCCAAGGCGTTCATCCCCAATCCCCGATGCTTGACAACGATAAACCTCATCGGCACAGATCTTGCCTGTCCGATCTCCGTTCCGTTGGGGGTGAGAGAGGAGGCGACAGAGAGCGTGGGGCTCTCCGGGATGTCAGTGACGAGGACGGCCTTGAGCGTCGTTAGAGACTAGAACTAAGGTTGAGGTTGGGTTTTTGTTTTTTGGCTAAACTCCATGTTTGGTACATGTAAAATATGTGAGTTACCACTTGAGTATATGAGCTTTTTTATTTACAAAATTGGTATATCAAGTATCTAAGTTACCAATATAGTACCTACCGTCAGCTGCCGTTCTCCTCAATTGACGATATTCCGCTCACGTGATGCCATGTGAGCGGTTTCGCTGGATTCCTACGTCACGAAGCGGTTTTGCGACAAGATCGTCTTCCACGGCGAGCCCATCCACTCCGGCCATCTCCAACACCTCTTCCTCTTCCCACCCGATTCTTCTCCACAAGCCCCACCTCTCTACTCCTCCTCCGCCCTCTCATTCTCATCTCCTACCTCCTCTATAGCCTGTAGCCACCACTACTGTCGGACCCCATCCAACTCGACCTCCGCCGTCCTCTCCTCCAATCACAACCAACCACCACTATCCCATCCACTATTAACCCCGGCGGCTCCCAAGGTTGCCATTTCCCCCGCATCCCATTTCCTCCTTTCTCGTCGAAGTCGCGGCCACCCGCCGTTCCTCCTCTCTGTCCTGTCGCCATCGTGATCTCCCCAAGGTCCCCTGTGTCGACGACGGCTCCCCCTGTCTTCGGTGACCTCGACCACGAGCTCCATCGCCGTCGAGGCCCTCCGTTCCCTTCGGATCCAAGACCGCCCCATCTTCCTCGACGCCGCTCAATCTCCCATCCCTCCGTCCACGTCGGGAGCTGATAAGTCACTAATTATTTCTAATTAAACCCCTTAAATTACCTTTGTTAGGCCTAGAGTAGGTGTATTTGATGATTTATTAGTTGATTTCAAGTTTAATCATGGTTCGAGAAGAAATACAAGAAATTCGGCTAAAATGAAGAAAAATATAGCTTCGTCGACCATTGGGAAAATATTCGCCATATATTCTCTGAAACTCCAAATATTCTGAAACTTTGGGAAATTGTAGAAGACTCCGAGATCTATAATGTTGCGGCTGGACACATTACGAGATTCCTGATGGTATGATGACAGTTTGAAGAATAGATGAAGATTTACAAACTGGAAAGCTGCTCCGTCGATGCCGAAGAGAATATTCTCCAAATATTCTATATAAATTAGAATATTATGAAATATTTTGGAGACGATAGACAACTTTCAGATCTAGAACTTTCCTATTGAAGACTTTCCCAGATTTCGTACAGATTAGCTTCAGAATTGACTATAAATCAGAATTCCGAGTAGAAATTGAAGAATAAGGAAACTGATGACATGGCAGACCCAGTTCGACTTGAGCGATGGATCGGATTTGAGTCCGACCGATCGCGCCGATGACGTCAGCAGCCTGAAATTTAGGGAAATTAGAGTTTAAGTCCAAATATAACTCCTAATTCCGGGGTTGAGGGTTTCTAATACATAAGGGGGTTATTCCAGCCGAAAAGAAGGATCTTTTGGAGCACTTTTGGAGGAGAAGGTTAGGGTTTTGAAGACGACGATCTTTCCATGGGGATCAATGGCTTCATCTTCTACACCTATGGCTGATTTCCAAGAGATGAGTGGCTAGTTTTCTTATTCTTAGGAATACCATGAAACCCTAGTGTAACTTTTGATCTTTCTTAGTTGGATTTTTGTGAACTTCTCTACGTATAATCTCATGAATATGATTTTAATGATTATAGAGTTGAAGGAACAGAGTTCCGTTGACGTATTATTAGTCCTACATGATGGTTGTACTTGAGTGTAGAGATTCATGAGATAGTTTGCATGTGGTTTGTGATTTACCTTTGAGATAATCTATGCTACGTGAAGATAAGCCATGCTAAGGTCATTAGGAGTAGAATAACTTAAGATAATGGTATGACAGAAGATGATTTATGCCAAACAAAGATAGGTTATGCCGTAGGGAACATAAAACCTTCTTTTGGGGATTCGTGTGAGCTTGTAGCCATACGATTCATAATGCTTAGAGAAGTGATCAAGATGATAACTATGGAAGATTAAGAGTGAAACTAGGGTGGATTGTGTATTTCCTAAGACATCTTTTTCCATATGATTAAAACCTTAATATTTTCTTTTGCTTTCTTAGATAGTCTCAGTTAGATCAATCTATCATTGAAGTGTTTGGTTTAGATCAAGAGTTTTGAGAATTGATTTTGTTTTTCCTAGTAATTCCATGTGGTTCGACTCCGGATGTCACCACTAGTCTACTTAGTAGTATTAGTGATTGAACAATGATATAAATTTAAGATTTGATTGAGGTTAGCAACGTTTTAACGACGACGTTTGCGAGCGATCAGGAGCCCACTCGAGCACCGTCCACCTCTACATTTATCATTGACCGCCACACCTAGCTCGGGGGCCACTTGAGCTCTCTGCATCTCCCTTGGGGTCCACAGCCCACTGCGTTCTACCGTCGTCCGCCCTCAGATCCGGGGTCCCCTCGCCGCCTCTCTTGACACCAGCTACAAAACGCCGTCTCCCCGCTCTCCCCGTTTGCAGGTGATACCTTCTTGGAGGGTGTGGTTCCCCCACCTCCGATCGCTGTGCTTGGTACTCCTGTGCATGATGCTCGGCCGCCGCAGCCCACACCCTCATCTGGATCGTTGTCCAACTCCGTCGCCTCCTCTGCTGGTCCTCCAGGTTTTGCTCCGGGCGGTGGCTTTGGAACGGACCAGTTTTCCGACGGGGAGGTAAGCCGGTGATGGGTCTCCGATCAGGGCCTGTTATAACACTAGTCACGTGCAAGTCCTGTGACCAGTTTTCCGTTAGAATTTTTACGCCGTTTGAGCTTCCGATTAAATTGTTACGGCCTTTGTGAGGACCTGCCCCCTCTTTTCCCTTTGGCTTGTTTTTGACCCAAGGGCAATTTGGGAAATTGCGCCTTGGCGGTCGTTTCACACGGGGTGTGCACACACAGACCTTGTTTGGTGTTTGTGTATGACTAGAAAGGTTAGGTGGGCCCGAGGTTGGGGGTTCTGGACTTGGGCCTGTGTCCCAGTCCAGGTTTGTCTTTCAGGGCTCAGAAGATCGATCACCTTGGGGTGGAGATTGATCCTGTGGCTAGCAAGATCGATCCCTCATGCAAGGATGATCGATCCTACCTGTGCCTGGAAGTCTTTGTCGGTGGCTTTCGAAGGACGGCCACCGCGGTGGCCGTCGCTTCCCCTGTCAGGGGAGGGGAGACTTTTGCTCCCCTCCTTTGCCTTTCCCCCGGTTTCGCCGGCTTTCCCCGGCCTTACCCCGCACCTTCCCCTTCTCTTTCCCTCCCCCCCGGCTTCTCCTTCTTCCTTCCTCGCGAGAGCCATGTTTTCCTCCTCTGTTCCGACCGCCCCTTTTCCTCCTCCGTTCTCCCTCCTCCGGCCACCGTTCTCGGAGCTTGAAGGCTCGTTGGAACCGTGACGGCGTGAGGAAGATCTTTGGCTAGGCTTCGTGGATCGAAGCTGCTCTGAGGAGGTAGGGTTCTCACTCAAAGCTCCGGCGGTTTGAGGGTTTAAAATCCGGGTTTTGTTCTTGTTAGATCTCCTTGTGGAGATGTTGGTTTCCGGTTTTGAGGCCTTGAGTAGCCTCGTGGAATTCAGATCTACCAACCCACCAAGTATGGTGAGGTTTGGTTGTGTTTTCCGGCGGTTCTCCGGCCGGAAGCACGCCGGAACCCATTTTTGGGTGATCGATCCTTCTGGGAGGAAGGATCGGTCCTTCTGGCGTTGGCTTGCTGCGCCCAGCACATGATCGATCTTCTTATGGGAGGAGATCGATCATGGGGCCTGGGTTAGCAGGGTTACCCTTCGTCCCGAGAAAGATCGATCCTCCTGGGAGGAAAGATCGATCTTCCTTGGTGTGACTGGAAGGGCGCCCTCTGTCTCGAGAAAGATCGATCTTCCTGGGAGGAAGGATCGATCCTTTTTGTCTCGACAGTGAGGGAGGCTCACTGTTACTTAAGTGATCGATCCTTCCCTTGGTGAGGATCGATCCTTTAGTCGCAGCGAGGGTTTTCTTGGGTTTTGCCCGCGGGGCTTCGCATGTAAGCAGTTTTGACGGTTTTGCCCTTGGGGCTTCTATGTTTTACATTATTGCTTATGTTTACTGCTTTGTGGGTAACCGAGGAAGTAATGAACCCTCGGGAATGCTTAGAATAATGGGCCATGGGTTATGCCCTTTTACTGCTTTATGGTGAACCGAAGGAAGTCATGATCCTCGGGAGTGGTTAGTATAAATGGGCCGAAGGTGTGCCCTTGGTATGCTGTTTGTTACTGCTTTACTTATTCTTATCCTGCCTTGCTTCCTGAGCATTAGACATGCTAGGTTAGACTGGGTGGGGTTGACCCGTGGACTCCGGTGATCAATGACTAAGTGGTTGACGCCGTTACCCCGGTATGGGTGTCCTACAAGTATCGTCCGGCCCACCCTGTGTCAAGGACCGTCAGAGGTAGCCCAATCCTTGAGTAGTGGCTATCAGAGGGACGTAGGTTGGACAGGAACCCTGGGGGGGGGGAGCCATCGATGGGATCGATGGACTCCCTGGCTAGGCTTAGTCTTCGGTCAGGAGTTAGGGGTCCTGGTGGCTCTGTGGCTTGGAGTACTGAGAGATGGTAGTCTTAACCTCGGTCGTTCCGCCAAGTGTGGAGATCCCGCTTGGAGGAGGGTGTCCTACCAGTAGCGCCATGTCCACCCTGGGTCAGGGATTGTCGGAGTTGTCCACCCCCTGAGCAGTGGCTGTCGGAGGGGCATACTTGGGACAGGAATCCTTCGGGTTAGTGACGGGATTTATGGGATCCTTGGCAAGCCTCGGTACTTGGCCTCAGAGTTGGTTCGTTGGGTTTACCTTCTTAGCAAGAGTGGTAGAGTAGGACCCTGCTGAGCTGTTGCTCATTCCTACCTGGACTGTGGTGTTTGCAGGTGCGGGTCTCCGTTCTCCTCCGGTGCTTCCCCGTCGCCCGTCCCGTGGTAGCGCGCCGGCACCTGACCATGTCTGAGGGTCAGGATGGTTTCGTTTGTGCGTTCGCGGAGACCACGGTGGGTAGTGTAGCTTCTTTTTGGGGACTGTTGATCCATTGTAGCTTGTTGTACTAAGCCCTGTTAACTCTTTTATTACTGTTTTGTAATAATTGTTAATAGTTGTTGTTTAGTCCTCTGCTTCCGCGTGTGCCTGTTGGCAGCTGTTTCCGCCAGCTGGCCGTAATCTCAACTGTTTCCGCCAGTTGAGGCTGTAGTAGTAGGTTTTCCCCCTCGCGGTCCCGGCCCGGGTGCGCTCTGCGGGTCGGGGTGCGACAGCCTTGATACTTGAGGTACCAATTTTATAATAGAAAAACCCAGATACTAAACTGGTAACTCACATATTTTACGGGTACCAAATATAAACTTTAGCCTTGTTTTTTTTGTTGGGATTGGAGCTATTAAAAAGGCTAATCACGTGAGTTTTGCATAGACAATGACATAGAGATATTTTGACTTGCCAACTGTTGGAAACCAGATTGTTTTCTACAATTTTGATGCCATGCGAGGCGCATTTAGAAAAGATCTATTAGTTGACGGTCTTTATGAAAAAATAATCCATAATTATTACTCTAAATTGAAATCTGGTTTTTTGTAATTCAAGTTCTGTACTTCACAAATTATATGACTGAGTTATTTTTTTTTATGCACTCCCATGTTTACGGTGTGCATGTTTACAATTTTTTATTATTAGATCAGCCAAATGGCTAGGGATTACATCAAACTACTAAGAACATTAAAACCATCCGCACGAGTCCACAACAGTTTGGACCCTGCTCTACAATATAAATGAGCTATATAATATGCTCTAATGTTCCTATCCCGAGCTATAGAATCTGCTCTACGACAGTGTGCATGTTTACAATGTGGTTAGTGTAGTCTAGTTAAGAGTGAGTTTTTATAAGGTTTAGAACCTAACATTCTTAGCCCAACTAGATACTTATATAGAATTAGCATATAAGAAAGAACTAAGTTTTGTTTTATTCAAGATCTGAAACAAGTGTCTTGATTAATTATGCCCAAATCTATGCAGTAGAGGTTGACAATTCATTAGAAAGAGTGTTGGCTCCACATCTCTTTCATATACTCATAATTATCAAAGTGCAAAAATAACAAATCACAATGCTGGCAGTTTTCCTTGGATAAGGAAGATGGATGATGTGATATTTAAAAGACGTTTTAGTGACATCACTATAAGAAATCCCATGCTTTTTGACTAGTATATTGGCCGAAGTATCTCTAATGTTAGTCGCTAAATCCTTTTATGACTAATAAACGTTGGTCGCGGCCTTTGTCGCAGAATGCTGGTCGTCCAAGTCCGCCACGAGCAATGATATGTTTTTTTTTTTTGATGAGATGAGCCAAGAGGCTAAAATTTACAAAGACTAAAAAGAAACAGACACTTACAAACAGGTGTCGAAAAAATTCGACCCTGTATTACTGGACCAGGCAATAACCGTGCCGGACCTACGGCACGCTCGAGCAACACTGTCGGCTCTTGCGTTGAGTAATCTCGCTATGTAGAGAAAAAGAACGGAATCAAAAAGTAAGGCGTGAAGCCAAATATTCTTCGCCATCTTCTCCAGATCTGGAGGCCAACCTCTCAACCCATTGAGGATTTGTACTGCGGTAAGGGAATCCGTTTGGATGATTAACCTTTTGAACCCAAGTAGCTTGGCTCTCTTCATTGCCTCTAGGATGGACTGCATTTCGCCTTCTAGCACTGAATTCACCATAATCGGTTTGGCCCAAGCCCAAGCCTATGTACCATCTGGTAAGAGACCTAACATGCCCACTGCTGCGCTACCTGAGGAGGGATCGACAGAGACGTCTGTTTGGATCACGTGAGCCTCACATGCCTGTAGTTGGAGGGTAGGATTGGTATGTACATCGCGACATAACCATTCTTTCGCCTGTCTTCTTATTCTACATGCGATGGAATCAATGGAGTCTCCTTGCGCTCCAAAAACAATGCCATTACGGTCTTTCCATATTAGCCAGATACCATAGGCAAGGTAGGTCTTCAATGTCCTGGAGCCAGTTGTGAGGAGGGATCTATAGATGTCATTCGGATTGCAAGGAGGAAGAAGGAAATTTTCTTTTACAGCAATCTCAGATTAGACCTTGAAGGCAAATTGACATCCGAATAGCGCATGATCAATAGTTTCGGGTTCTCTACCACATCTCGAGCAATCCCTATCCGATGTTAATCGCAACCTCCATAGCATGTCCCGCACCGGAATCTTTCCATGGACCACTCTCCATAGGAAGTGACGGACCCTCGGGCTGACTGGGGATCTCCAGACATTGTTCCATACATCCTCTTTATTGGCTCTGGACTGTGGGATCGAGTCTTGGGTCTGAGCTAAGTATGCCGACGTAGAACAAACCTTGCCGGAGCAATTGAGAGGCCAACGACAGTTGTCTACATTTGCACATCGTCGTCGGAGAATGCTTTCAATTAGTGAAGGGTGGAATGAGAAATGGAGAGCCTCCATGTTCCAATCTCCGTTCACCAACAGAGCATCGACTTTGAGACTGTCCAAGCCGATATAAGTGTTGAACATGGTCGGCCAATGGGAGAGTGGTAACTCATCAACCCAAGCATCATAGACTATATTGAGATTGCTGTTGCTACATGGAGTCCAAATTAATCTCCTTCGAATCGAGTCCGCGGCGATGCAGATGTGCTTCCAGTGATTAGAGCATGATCTTGGGTCACGACAAGTAGGGAGAACTTCTTACCATTGATATTTTGCTTTAGCTAACTCTTTCCACACATTCGTGCCCGGCTGTAGGAAGTTGGTGACACGCTTGGCCTTGAGAGCAATCTGCCAAGAATTGAGATCTCTCACGCCTAGGCCGCCTACTTCTTTGGGAGTGCATACTTCCTTCCATGCAAGATTGCATAGTCCGGACTTGCGGCCATTCCATAGGAAATCACGAGAAATGCGATCTAATTTGCGAATGACACCAAGGGGGACATGGGATGTTGCCATGACAAATGCAGGAATGGCTTGGAGAACTGATTTAATGAGGACTAATCTCCCTGGATCTGAAATGTGCTTCCCTTGCCATGAGAGCACGCGATTCACCATTTTGTCAAGAAGGGGTGAACAGTCGGCAGCGGTGACTCTGGTAGCAGTGAGGGGTGTTCCCAAGTAGGTCCAGTTGGTTGTTGCTTCCGTCAGACCAAGAATATAGCATATGGTGGTTCTTCGCTCCGTCGAAACTGTAGGTGAGAATCGTATAGATGATTTGAGAACGTTCATCTCTAGTCTGGAAAGGAGCTTGAATCTGAGAAGCATCTCTTTGAGTTGTCTCACTTCAAGGCAAGTTGGTCTGGAGAAGAATAAGCAATCGTCGGCGAGCAATGATATGTTGGTCTTACAAAAAAATCCTTTTGGTGACTCTAATTGTATCGGTCATTGTTGTTGTAACTTTTGGTGACTAACTATTTGGTCGCCGTGATAGTCATGATATATTTCGCTGGTCAGAACAAGTGGCAATTTTGAGACGAAACAAATGTGTTTTAGTGACTACTACATTAGTCGAAAAAAAAAATCATTTATATTGACCACTGCATTTAGTCACAAAAACCTGCCCTTATGTTGACTAATGTGTATAGTCAAAACAACCTGTGACCAAAGGCGATTAATGTTGCTAGTTACAAAAGCATGTCACTTAAGGCAACCAAGACATTTATTCAAAAAAAGTCTCTACTTATGACGAGCAACATATTTAGTCACAACATACCATTACCTATGACGACCAATGTTGTTAGTCACAAAAGCATGTTATTTAAGGGAACCAAAATATTTAGCCACAAACAGTCTCTGCTTATGACGACCAACACGTTTAGTCACAACATAGCGTCACTTATGACAACCAATGCGTTTGGTCACTATAAAACCGTCATTTATACTAACCAATGCTTCACCTATTTGCGTGACTAATTTTTATAGGCCACAGGAAACCAATTTAATACAATTATCATGAACAATAATTAGTTACTAAAGAAGTTTTTAAATAGAGAGATTTTTTTAATGACCATCATTTTCATCACAAATGATTATTGTGAGATTACATAAATTGATCACAAAAGATATTTAATTTAATTTTTTTAACAAAATATAATGGACAATGACAAATTAAATTTTAGAATATACATTATAATCACCAAATGATCATTGCCATAGAATTGAAGAATATTCATCCAAAAAGGTTTTCATAAACAATACAAAAATGTATCTAGAAATAGACCATATTAAAGTCTCAAAGAAATGTAAAAAACTAGTAGAAAGAAAAAAAATAATAAAGTCCATCCACTGCTACCGCATATGGTTGAAAGTTTCTATAAAAAAAAATGTGACTTAAAACATTTGGATAATAAAAAAGAAAGAATATAATATTGAGTTAAAAATATCATACATCATTGAATGAGGAGCTCAAGACTGTCTATTGTCCATATGCTCGACGATTGACTCCATTAATTTTTCTAATCGATCAGTTTTTTCAGTCAAAGCCTCCACCTTCTTAGTCAATTCAACTATTCGAGTTTCAGCTGCATTAACTCGTTTCTCTGCTTGATTCAATTGCATACCGGTGTGTTGTCCCCCGTTAGTCAATGAACTTGACTTCACACCATGCCCAAGACCAGGTACATATCCTGGGGTCCTGCCAAGTACTTTCTCACATATTTCATCACCAAGTCAGTTGTTGACCACCTTCTGGCATTGGCTGAGACTTGAAGGTAATCATTTGTAGCTACAAATATCATAAGTATAAGCATTTTGCATTGTTATAAATTAAACTATGCATAAGAATTAAACAAACAAGCAAAGAAATAAAGACTTACATGATTCTCCACAACTTGTTTCGAAGTCCAAGTCCCATCCTTACAATGTGTCTTCTTGTAGAATTCAACCCTTCAAATCTCAAATTCTCGCTAATCAACATTACAATATTATAATATGTTAGAACATCTAACAAAAAAGTTCAAATCTTACAACTATATTATTAATAATAGGCTATTATACCAACTCCTCTCTGCGTCGTATAAAAGACTTGGATCCTGAACAATGAAGAACTTTCAGCTTGGATCGATTTTCTTTACTTGTCTTGCTCCTAGCCTGCAACAAATTAGTATAATCAACCATTTGTTTCCTAGAAAGTGTAGCTAGAAATGCAAATAAAAAATCACACTATATCAACATTAAATACCTATTCGAAGAGTAGCCAATGCACTGCAAATCTTTTTTAACTATAACTCTATGCTAGTCAGATAACTGAACTACTAGGGGGCGTTTAGTTGCTTGTGTCAGTTGATGCAGTGCATCAGCTGATACAACTGTTTGTGTGTTGTTTGTGTTTGGTTGCTTGTATCAACTGATACAGTATTAGCTCATTTTCTGTTTGGTTGGTATGTATTGTATCAGCTGATGAAGGTGAAGGTGATCGAGCATTGATGGGTTACGACGTGAAGAAGGACACCGTGGGGGGGGGGGGGGGAAGAACTGAAGCATGGGAAGAAAGGATCCGGGCTTCCTCGCCGGTTCTGGTTGGCAGGAAAGAGAGAGGAAGGGATCTGGGCTTCCTCGCCGGATCTGGCCTCCGACGGAGAGGGAAGGGAGAGAGAGGAAGGAGAGCTCGGCGACGGGGAAAGGGGGGGCGGCCTTCTTGACGGATTTGGTCTCCGAGGGAGAGGGAAGGGAGAGAGAAGAAGGAGAGCTCGGCGATGGGGAAAGGAGGGGCGGCATTCTCGCCGGATCTGGCCTCCGACGGAGAGGGAAGGGAGAGAGAGGAAGGAGAGCTCAGCGACGGGGGGCGACAGGGAAAGGGGGGCGGCCTTCTCACCTGATCTGGTCTCCGAGGGAGAGGGAAGGGAGAGAGAGGAAGGAGAGCTCGGCGACAGGGAAAGGGGTAGAGATCTTCTTGCCGGATCTGGCCTCTGAAGAGGGAAGGGAGAGAGAGGAAGTAGAGAGAGGCGACGGGGGGTGACGAAGAAAGGGGGGGCGGTCTTCTTGCTGGATCTGGCCTCCGACGGAGAGGGAAGGGAGAGAGATGAAGGAGAGCTCGGCGACGGGCGACGACGGGGGGCGACGGGCGGCGGGGAAAGGAGAGAGAGGCGACGGGGAAAGGGGGAGGAGAGAGAGGCGACGGGGAAAGGGGGGGAGGGGAGGGAGAGAAGGGTGGTGATGCATCACGTGATGCATCAGCTGATGCTGCATCAGTAGAAACAACCATTTTGGCTGCATCAGCTGATGCAACATATGGGCCTCTTTTTGCATCAACTGATACATGCATCAGCTGATGCATTTGACCAACCAAACACTGGTTTGGACCAAAATGCTGCATCAACTGATGCATGTATCAGCTGATACATGCAACCAAACAACCCCTAAAAGAAGTCTTGACATACATCGTTGACAAATACCATTCGTTCAAACAAAATAAACAAAGGGAACAATGTTGAGAACAAGAAAGCCCGGGAAATGAAAAGATAAATCAGGATGCATATTAGATATTTTATAACCCAACCAAATATGCATTATACATGAAGTGGCAACTTTACTTCGATAAAATATAGTTCCGGACCAAATTGATGCTAATATAATGACTGCTAGTTAAGGACATGATCAAGACAATATAATTTTGAATGACGCCGATGATTGCGAAAATGAAGATGATACAATACTTGAATATTATACAGATGATGCAGAAAATGAAGAGCTTTTGGATGATGCTAATAGTGATACTAACAACATTTAGCTTTGGTTATTTTGCAGACTACTAGCACTGGTATGTTATAGTTTTATTGATATTGTTTTACTTCAAATTGTAATAAAAATGCTTTCACATACTTTTAAGTTGGTCCGTTAGTAGCTCTGCCTCAATTTCAGGCAATTCAATTCTTATTTAGTGATCTTCATTACTAGGAATCAGATCACATTGGCACACCGTTAATTGATTTTAAATCGAAATGTAGAGGACTCAAAAAATTATGATCTTTGACTAGAAACTGATTAAGATAGCATATAGGACCTACCATTACAAATAGTTACAGTTCTTTGCTTCAAGTATTACTGTCTCGATTTATGTTGTCAATGTTTTCAGTTAAACCTCACGGTTAATACAGGGACTAAAATGTTGTTGTTTTCTGCTATGTTATTTGGTGCATATTGTGCTGATAGGCTACCTAGTGTAGTGTACAACAGGATCATTGTGTACAGCTCCGGCAGATAACTTGCCCCTGGATAAATCTGCGCCATTGCTATGTGCTGCTATCATTGTGTACAGCTCGATGAAGTACTACGGACTCAGCGGGCCAAGGAAGCACTTGGGTGTTGTCCGGGTGAGGGCAACGCAAGTGAGGGCCCCTAGGAGGTGATCGCGTCAGGGACGACGATCGGAGGTGGATCCGGAGCTGAAGGAGCTGGTGTGGGGTGGCTTGGGTCTGGCAGATTTGGCGGAGAGCGGTGTTAGGCCGGTGGAGCTCGGCGTCAGGCTTGAAAAGCGGGGGCGTATCCTTGGGAGGTGACCGGCGTCGAGGACGACGATTAGAGGTGGATTCAGAACTGAAGGGGCTATGGGATGCCGATGGCTTGGGTATGGCAGATCTAGTGGAGAGCGGTGTCAAGCCGGTGTACCTGGAGGAGCTTGCCATCGGGCTTGAAAAGGGGGTGCGGATCCAGCAAAGGGCGGCGTCAGGGCGACGGAGATGGAGGAGCTTGACATCGGGCTTGGCACGGGGCGGCTCCGGCGAGGTGAGGCGTCGGGCTTGGTGTCCGGAGAGGGAGAAGTCTTCTCGGAGAAGATGAGGCGATAGAGAGGGGGAGAAGTCTTCTCCGAGAAGGAAGATGAGAAGAGATGGGAGGGAGAGGAGTCAGAGGAGAAACTGGGCTGGCGGGCCGTGTTCAGCCCAATCCAGTCCGGTTCAGCTCGGTCTTCAAGCCGGGCAGGGTCGTACTGGGCCGGACCGGGTTGTAGGCCTAATTGGCTCGGTACTGGCCCAGCCCGGTCCGAATGACTACCAAGTCCGGACCGGATATTGCCTCCAACCCGGCCCGGGCCCGGTTGACTACCAGGTCTGGACTGGGTATTGCCTCCAACCCGGCTCGGGCCCGATTTGCCTGGCCGGCTCGAATGGACACCCCTAAAAATGATGCATAGCTTCGACAGTAGTTCGAGCAGTACCTATGACTTTATGATAAAAGCCGGTCTATGAAAAGTTTTATGACATACTCCACAAGCACTTCTCGCTTTTCGGCAGATTCTAACCGGAAGAAACATCATCAGGGTAATGGGGTCAGCGATGAATCGTTATCCATATGCCAGAGAACGATCTGAACAAAGCAAGGAAGCTCCAATGTTGATGGAAAATCTACTGCAACCCCATTCCACTTCTTTCTCGCTTTCCAACTCCGACGTTAGCTGGCGTGCAAATTCTGAAGAAAACATAAAAGCTATATATCAAGGTTCTACAAGGAAGACATACTAAAAAGCTACAAAAAAATTCAAATGGAGGAGTATATATAGAACCATGGCAATCAGTTTAGAATATTAACAAAGGAGACAAAAGAATTAAATTTAACATAATTTTGATAAGATTTTAATATAATTTTACAATGAACATATTTAGTCGCAAAATCATTAATAAGCAAGCTTATTGTCACGCCCCGCCCCAATTAAATCCAATTTATCCCAAATATTCAACATATATAAAGCGTCGTTATACACAGATTGAGAGTTAAGGTAGAGTACAAAATAAATTAAGAATACAACCCTCATCTCTCCACCTATAAAACTAGCTCTTAATCAATAAACACAAAATGACACATTGTCAATGTTGACCACCACCCTGGGTACACTAGGCCCGAGCCTACCTCCTACACACAAGAAAACCCAAGCAAAATGAGCTCGAAAGCCCAGTAGGATACAACCCTTATCTCTCCATCTACAAAACTAGCTCTCAATCAATAAGCACAAAATAACATCTCGTCAATGCTGACCACCACCCTGGGTACACTGAGCCCGAGCCTACCTCATGCACACAAGAAAACCCAAGCAAAATGAGCTCGAAAGCCCAGTAGGAGTCACTTAACACACTCTTAGACTCTAGTGTACACCAACCTATCATAGTATACTGACCTTAGTATGGTCTGGCTAATATGGATAAGTCTTACATGCACATACGCCACATCTGACCGTCAACGCTCGCCCATACCCTTATAGATTCTATACCAGCCTCAGTATACCAGTATATGCACAACATCCTACACACCCACCTATCCTAGCATACTGATCCTAGTATGGTCTGGCTAGTATGGGTAAGTCTTACATGTACAGACGCCGCATCCGACCGTCAATGCTCGCCCAAACTCCTATAGACTCTATTTCGACCTCAGTATACTAGTATAGGTACATCCTCAATCATAAATCCTCAAGATCAAAATCCTCGATCGACATACGGAGATCAAAATCCACCCGTCAAGTCATCAATAGTCTAGCTACAGGACCTGACTAGACCCAAACACAATATTTGTCCTAAGACAAACCTAGCATTCCTAGCATGTATGCACAAGCCACACAACATAATATAATAATACAATTAAACAATAATACTCAAAACATCGCATACAATGGCATAACAACATCTCATAACATAATACGGTAAAAAAACATGCATAACGGGCTCAACCAGCCCATCATGTCATAACATACATAACACATGCTTGCTATATATCACCAACAACACAAATATACATATCATCACATAAAACACAACATATAGCAATGCATAACATTCACACATCCCTAGTAGGAGGTAACCCCTACCTCAACAGGCAGCTCATGCGAGTTCCCTAAGTCCCGGGTCCACGTCACACTCGACTCTAGAAGGTCGTCCGATCGATCGACTAAAGCACAAGGACAAAGAAAGCGGTCAGGTAGAGCTCGGAAAATCGATCGAAACGACGCAAAAAACAATTAAATCGGGCATTGGCGCTCCGCATACTGGGGGTTGCCCGCGACAACTCCACCCACGGGAGGACCAGCCCCCGGCGTTTCCGACGAGGCATCGCCACTCGACCGCGTCACGGCTGCAACTTGTCGCACCTGTGACGGACTCTGCCGCGCCTGCGACAGAATCTACCACGCGCACAACGGACTCTGTCGCGCCTGTGACGGACTCTACCGCGCCTGCGACAGAATCTACCACGCAAGTGACAGAATCTGTCGGCGACGGACTATGCTGCACCTGTGACGGAATCTGCCGCACCAACGGCGACCCAGCCCCGGTGACACGCACCCTTCCGCCAAGAAGGGCCGCCGGAGCTTCGCTAGAGGCCCACTGCACCCGTGCTTAAACCGCCAGAGAGCCATCACACGACGAAGAGGGGAGCTTGCTTGCTGTCCCAAGCACTGGATTCCGAAGAAGATCAACGGCCACGGCCAGAGGAAGGCCGGCCGGAACCTCGCCGGAAACCATGGCAGGGTGGGGATGCAAGCTTCAGCCGGCATGGGAAAAACGCCCAAACAGGGTCTGGAGAGATGCCCCGGACCACGGGCGTCCTTCTCCGGCGCTGCAGTCACCGAGGGAGGCCCCCGACGCCGTCCACAGCATCTTCTCCGGCGACCCATCGCCGGAAACCCATCTTCTCCCCCAAAAACCCGGCGGAAAAACCCAAAAAGACGGAAAACAAAGGGGAGAGAAACAAGAAGCTCACCTGAGCCAAATGGGAGAAGAAATCCGGAGGAAATCCCACCGGATCCACACCGTTCCGGCTAGCACCACCTCCTTCTCACTCGGTTTCTTCCTCCCTTCCTCCCTTCTTCTCCGGCGCCGGTGATCTCCCCTTCCTCTCCCTTGCTTCCTCTCCATCTCTCCCGATCTCTCCCTCTCGATCTCTCTCCCGATCTCTCTCCCTCCCTCCGGTTTGGCAGTCAAAAAGGGGAAGGAGAAGAGATTCGATTTCTCTGGAAGGAGGGGTGGTTGTTTTGTACAAACCCCCCTAAAAACCCCTAATTACGCGAAAATCCGTCAATCTTACATAAAAGCCCAGCAATTTACATTTAGGCCCTCGTTTTTATGAATGGACCCTTATAGTGCAAACTTTGGAACAAGCTGGTCATGTAAAGTATACTATTGGAACTTCGGTTATTTATTGTGACCAAACTTTAGTCGCTACAAAGTATGTTATTACAACCAACGTTGTTAGTCACAAAAGCTCTTAATTAGCAAACTTGTTGCGACGATCAGTGAAACTACATTAGATTGGTCACAAAGCCTTTGCAGGGCCAAATAGTACTTTTGGTAACTAAGTTTTGGTGACCATGTTTATTTGGTCGCAAATACTTACCTTATGACCACTTGGTCTATATGGTGCGACCAAATTTTATTTCTAGTCGCCAAAAGGTTTGTTTAGTGACTACAGATGCTTGGTCACACAAAAACTAGTCACAAAAACTAACATTTCTTATAGTGCATGATTGTTGAAGATGTCCAAAGTTCTTAAAGTGAACTTTTAGCTGAGCATGGAGAGGAGCTTCTAAGTGAGTTTTCTGATACTGTGTCAGATCTCACTGAGCCTCTTAGTGCGGTTTCAGTGACCGAATTTGATGAGCCTAAAGAGAATCTTAGACTGGATTCTGAGATTGAGTATGATGGCAAACCTCCTCCTAAGAAATCCAAGCTGAACTAGGGCATAGATTGATCTAAGTAACTTGTTGTATTTGTGTATATTATCTTTATGCTCGTTGTATACATATCATGTTAATTAATGAAGATTTATTTAATTGTGTTGTATGTGAGCATGATATCATATCTTATTAAGTGGGAATATAAGGTTTGAAATTTTTTTTTCCGCTTAATAGCTGAACTCTTGCGTAATTATGGATTAAGTATTAATAGTTTGGCTGTGTATTTAGAAATTGATAGAATATTATATATATTCTTTTCATTACTATTACATATGTTAGATTGTTTTTACTTAATTCAAGATATTGCAGCAAAATTCTATAAGATATTTATTGTGCTAGTTCCTTATGTTAATTTGTTGTCTCTAAATTAGAATGGCTACAACAAAGAGCATTGTCACTGATTTGAATCAGAGGGACAAACTCAATGAGAAAAACTATGACGTATGGTATAGGAAAATTCAGTACCTCATGGAAGAACATGACATGCTGGAAACAATAACACAACCTATGGCTGAACCTGAGCAAGGCACAATTGCCCATCATGGGCGCAATCTAGAACTCTATCAAGCTTATAGGAGCAAGGATAGAGTTGCTCACATATTGATGCTGAGCTGCATGAGAAATGACTTGATGCTTGTTTTGAAAAGCATCGTTCCACCATGGCTGTTTGGGATGATGTTAAAGTCTAGTATGGAGGAACTTCTACTACTCGACTTCGTTAGTTAACCCTCATTTTCGACAGGTACAGGAAATGCCAGCATCATTCGATGAGGCAGCATCTGACGATCATGTCAAATATGATCAGTGAATTGAGGATTGTTGGACATGAAATAACTAACAAACAACAAGTTCAAGCAGTAATCCGTACTTTGTCTGGTTCTTGGGAACATATGAAGACTAATCTTACTCATAATGACAATATCGAGACTTTTGATGATGTTGCACGTCATGTCGAGTTAGAAGAAGATCGTCTTCATGCTGAGAAACCAATTGATGAAACTTTTATGATTGAATCCTCATCGCGAAAGGCTTCGGGTTGTAAACGCAAACGAGGTAAAGGTAGAAATTTCAAAGGTAAAAGCAAAGTGGATGGACTTGGTTCAAAGAATGGCAAGCACAAGAGAGGCAAGCGTGGTGGCAAAAAAGACAAGAAGGGCAAGAATTGCTTTAACTGTGGCAAGCTGGGTCACTTCGCTCGTGAATGCACTGAGCTGAAGGTACTATATGCTATGCCTACTCCCTCTAACTTATTTGTTAGTATAGTTGTTTGATGTTGGCTGAAACTGTTCCTTTTTGGACTGTAGACTCAGCAGTAACAGACCATATAGCCAGGGATAGAACCACCTCTCGTGGAATTTCAGTGATTATCGAAGGGAAGTAGACGCATATACATGGGGAATAATGCTTCAACTGAAGTGCTTGGGATCAGTACCTGCAAGCTAGTGTTGCGGGGTGGTCGCACTCTATATCTTCATGATGTGCTTTACGCTTCGAAAGTTCAGCGAAATTTAGTTTATGTGCTTGTTCTTCTAGGATAAGGCTTTCGTGTTGTGTTTGTGAACAACTATATATGCTAAGGTGTTTCTAGACAATGTGTACTATGGTTGTGGTTTTGTGTTAGATGGTTTTATGGTGCTAGATACCGTATTTGTTGATGTAATCGACAATGCTACCGTTTTTGTTGTTGGTAATTCTAGTGTTGTTGTAGATGATAATCTCCTATGGGATGCTAGATTAGGACATATTGGGCAGGCTCCACTTAATAGGTTGGCTAGAGAAGGCTTATTAGGCTCACTAGCTAAAGTTGATTTATCAACTTGTGAGCATTGTCCTGCTAGAAAATCAACAAGGTTACCATTTGGCAAAGCCAAAAAGAGCCACCCCACCATTGTAATTAATCCATTTTGACATTTGTGGCCAAATGAATGTGAGGGCTAGGCATGGAGCCTTCTATTTCATCACATTTATGGACGATTTCACAAGAATTGTACATGTCTATTGATCTCTCATAAGTTTGAAGCATTAGATTGCTTCATTTGTTATACTAAGTTGGTTGAGAATCAGATAAACACAAATATCAAGTCTCTTAGGACTGATCGACATCGTGAATATATATCTGATCAATTTAAATGTTTTTGTGATGAAAAAGGTATAGCTAGACAGCTAACTATTCCTTATACTCCATAACAAAATGCAATTGCAGAAAGAATGAATTGAACCCTATTAGACATGGTTAGGTCAATGATGGCGGAAGTTAATTTGCCTATTTCATTTTGGGGAGATGCATTATTAAATGCTGCCTATATACTTAATCGTGTGCCCTCTAAATCTGCATCCTCCACCCCATATGAATTATGGAATGACAAAAAACCTAATTTAGGTAATTTGCATCCTTGGGGTTGTACAGTTTATATATACGTAATTTCTCACCAATATGAAAAACTTGGTTCCAGAGGGGAGAAGTGTATCTTTATAAGATACTCAGATTATTCCAAAAGATTTTTGTTTTTAGGTGAAGAGAATGATGGAAGAGTTACAGAAATTGAATCACGAGATGTTGTTTTCCTAAAAGAGGAGTTACCTAAACGAGGAGAGATTATTGAGGATTTTCATCTTTATGAAGTAGAGGATCTAACTGTTTAAGTACCCAACCCAATAGTTGAGGAAGAAATTTCTGAACAAGTAGCGGTTAGTGGGAGCAATACAATTAATGATATCACTCCTATGGAGTATGATCATGACCAATCTCAACCTCATAGGAGTATCCGTGCAAAGATTCCTCATCGTCGATTTGATATTGAGAGGGAAGCTTTTATGGTTGCTCCATAGGATGAAAAGGAACCTAAGACTGATCAAGCAGCTTTTTTGAGTCCTAAAGCTGAGGAATGGATTAAAGCTATGGAGGAGGAAATGGAGTCTATGAAAACCAATCAAGTTTGAAAATTAGTGGACTTACCGCCAGGACGTATATCAATTGGGAACAAATGGATTCTTATGATTAAACGAAAGGAGGATGGGACTATTGATAAGTACAAGGCTCAGTTAGTGGCCAAAGGTTACACCCAAAAAGAGGGAATTGATTATGATGAAACCTTCTCACCAGTGGTAAGATTTGCTTCAATTCGTCTCATCTTAGCCATTGTCGCTCAAATGGATTTAGAACTTTACCAAATGGACATTAAAACTGTATTTTTCAATGGAGAACTAGATGAAGTGATATATATGGATTAACTTATAGGTTTTGAATCTAAAGGTAATGAGCGTAAAGTTTGCAAGCTTAAAATATCTATATATGGTCTCAAACAAGCATCTAGACAATGGAACCACACATTTCATTAGGCTATTCTAATGGATAAGTTTACGATGATGGAAGAGGACCATTGTGTATACATGAAACGTTCAAAGAATGGTTTTGTCATTCTATCCTTATATGTTGATCACATTTTATTGGCTGGGACAAGGAATTGATTGAAAACACTAGGAAGTGGTTATCATCAAATTTCGAGATGAAAGACATGGGTGAAACTAGCTTTGTGCTAGGTGTGAAGATTCTAAGGGATCGCACCAGAAGGCTCTTAGATTTATCTCAAGCGACTTACATCAAAAAGATGTCAGAGCATTTTCACATGCACAACTGCAAGTCAATAGACACACCAGTTGAAAGAAACTCAAGCCTAAGTATAGACATGTGTCCTAAGACTCCAGAATAAAAAAAAATGTCTAATGTACTTTACTCCAGTATTTAATGTACTTTACTCCGGTATTGTCGGTAGTTTGATGTTTGCAATGATCGATGTGCACACGTCCAGACATATGCTATGATGTTGGGCTGGTAAGCATATATCAGTCAAATCTAAGAACTAAGCATTGGAAGGCAGTCAAAAGAATTTTACGGTATCTAAAATGAACATCGGATTTTGTGTTGTGATATCAAGGAAAGGATTTGCGCTTAGTTGGTTATACTGATGTTGATTGGGGTGGTGACATAGAATGAGAGCAAATCAATTTCACGATATGCATTCTTATTGAATAGTTGTGTTATATCTTGGAGTAGTAAGAAACAATCATGTATTGCCTTGTTTACCATGGATGCAGAATACATAGTATGTTCCTCAGCTATATAAAAAACAGTTTGGTTAAGAAGGTTCCTACAACATTTGGAAATTGTCAAATCAACATCAGAATTAGTGATAATTTTCTCTGACAACATGGTTACATTGGCCTATGCTAAGGATCGTAAATACCATGGAAAAATCAAACATATTCAAATTAGATATCATTATGTTAGAGACATGATTACACAAAAGGAGGTGATCCTGAAGCACATTTCTACAATAAATATGGTTGTTGATCCTTTCACCAAGCCAATAGCTAGAGATTCTTTGTTGGACATGTAAAATCTCTAGATTTATGTAGAATGTGAATATTATTTGATCTGGTCCAATGGTTCACTTGTATTAACTTACAGTTAATTTGAATGAAATTTGGTTTTTTTCCTTGTGTTGGTAAAATTCATTCAAATTATTTTAATATTTCAATGTAAGTGACAACTAGTACAATTTAATGTTGTATGTCAATAGACGATGGTTGGTTCACTTACACGAACAATCACCTCTGGCGCATAGAGAGTGAGCAGAGATGAGACGATTTGAACTAATTTCTTTGAAAGCGACTTTAGGCGTAGCGGGAGCAAGTTTAGTTTAAATTTAAATCGCCTTGGTTAAAACTAAGATGAGATTCTAAAAAGAATCAACATGGATAATATCCCACTATCCATGAGTCTATCAATTGAAGCCCGGTGTGAAATTTTAATTCGACGCTGTAGACATTGAGCAGATAGAAATTTTAAGTTTGTCGCCCGAGTTGGTTTGGTGACAAGACTAAGACTTGTATGGTGTTTATACTTAAGAAGAGCAATGACATACACTCTTTATCTTAGTAAAGAAAAGAGAAGCTCCACCATAATATGCATTTCATACTGCATGTGCTTGCCGACTTATCAGGAAGTATGGAATGGTTCCATGCTTCTATATCGTGTGAGTCATGGAGATCTTAATTTAGATCTCAAATGTTATCATTTGCAACTTTTAACTATATCACACAGTGAAAGGACTAATGTTTAATTACTACCTTAGAGTGTTACCTATGATCATGAGTTGATTCGATCTAAAGGAGCACTACTGGGAAATTGAGTTAATTTTGATCATAATGATATGGGGGCAAAAGAAAGAGCAAATTTAGTTTTACACTTGTTACTTATATTCTCCGACCGGACAATAATGTTACTTGAAAAAGTAGGACATGATTGTGAATATTTGTAATAAGAAAGCAATGAGTATTGGACTTCAGAGGGATCAAGTCATACTCAGTTATGTGTAGCTAAAAATGCTTGGGGTACTAAAGTACACGTTTCAATTAATTTTTCTTTCATCTCTATGGTTGATGTATCCTTTATGACCTTAACCGGTTTTTATATTGGAGCTCCTATTATTTGTGTGCTTTCAGACAGCATGGCCTATTTTTCCCACTATGAATGGATTCTTAAAAAAATCCAAGTTATGTCTATGCTTTTGGATAGATCCAGCTCATCAACGACGAGTGAGAGATGTTGGTTTATAACCAATCGCCTATGATGGCTAGATCCACAGGCTAGGCCCACGATCCAATAATCATATGGTTTAGATATGATTATCTAAACCGTTTGATTCATATAAGATACGGTTTCTAATATTAGAAACTGCAAGCCATGGTATGTCTATGAGAGAGAACGCTTGTGGAGAAGAATCATAAAGAAGGAATTTGGGCTGTGAAGTGACGATAGTTGTTCTTATAATAATATCACTTGGATCACGTGAAACGGATTAGAAGATCGTATGATAACGAGCAAGTCCTCGTCGTTGCTTTGTATTCATGCATAGTAGTTTTCACGTGTGATTGCCATCATTGCTAGGTGTTACCGCTAACAATCGATTATAAACATTTGCCCGGCTCCGCGTTCATGTGGGGCTCAAACTTTCGTTCTTCATACGTCATCTAGGTTCTGTATTCACATATATTCAGTAGTCTTCTTGAAGTTCCTGAGTGAAACTTGGCAGAATTAATATAGAGAAAGGATGAGATGTTTTCTTTGGCAACGCTAACTAACAAAAAATCACTTTTTTATCGAAAAAATAGTTTTCGTCTTTCTGTCTAAATTCAGCTTCAGTGTAACTTGAAGGCAAATCTTCTAACCAAGTTTTACATTCAGTTTGAACAGTGTGACTTTCAACCAAATCTTTCAACCATATATGCTTGTTGACCATTTCCCAATCATATAATATCCTACGTTTGGGGAACTAGCGAGACCTTGACAACTAGATAGAGTACAAGCATCCACCAATAATCTTCTACACTTCAAGATAAAGTTTCGCCCACTTAAGATTCCTGAAGAATTTTGGCTGAAACCCAATGACTCATCTCTAATTGGTACTAGCTTTCTTCCACTCATATCTAAGTCATGCAAAACGGGTGGTTGCCTATACATCCTTCTATACTTGATTCTTTGATAGAATTGTCCGAGTTCAGAGTAGTTCCAAGCTTCAAGATTTCAGCACTTTCGACGTGGAAGCAAAGTTGAAAGCTATATTTGAAACAAATTATGACTACAAACTATAGGAGTACGTAACTCAGCATTACTTACACGCAATAAGCCTTTGATCCAGAACAAACCTAACATTCCAGATAATCATGTGAATCCCACTGATACACTAAAACCCAATGTTTTCGTGATTAAGAAAACCATCCAAACATCGATCTCTATTTATTCTCTCATCATGTGTACAAACAGAAGAACACAAGGAAGGCTCTAGCTACTAGTTTCTCATCAACTGCAACATTGAAGCTAGTTAGTGTCGTTCCATATATAAGAAAGATTTAAAAGTAGAAAAGGAGATGGAGAAGGGGAAGAAGAGGCTGGCCACACTGGTGGGATGCAATTATCCCAACACCCGCAATGAGCTCCATGGATGCATCAACGACGCCCACGCCATGCGCGACCTCCTGGTGAATCGATTCGGGTTCAAGCTGGAAGACATAGAGGTCCTGACCGATGAGCCCGGCGCGCCGGCGAAGCCAACCGGCAGGAACATCCGGCGCAAGCTCGACCGGATGGTTGCCCGGGCGGAACCCGGGGACGTGCTGTTCTTCCATTACAGTGGTCATGGTACCCTGATCCCCTCAGTGAAGCCTCATCATCAAGGGTCCAAGCGCGACGAAGCCATTGTTCCATGCGACTTCAATCTCATTACAAGTATGTTAATGCTCACAAGTTTAGATCATTCGAGTTCACACGCAAAGCAAGGGATGTTGGCATATAATTCAAGTTATCAGTGTCACAAATATGTTGCTAAGGCTGCATGTAACTATTTCTGGGCAAAATGTGATTTTTAAAGATCGAGATTTGTGATGGCCATTTTTATGAAATTGCAGATGTGGATTTCCGGCAGCTGGTTGATCGGCTTCCGGCAGGAGTGAGCTTCACCATCATCTCCGACTCGTGCCACAGCGGCGGCCTCATTGACCAAGAAAAGGAGCAGATCGGTCCCTCCACGACGACCAACCGCGCGCTCCGCGCGGAGCAGCGGAGACTGATCCCCTTCGAGTCAGTCCTCGACCAGCTCGCCGCCCTGACCGGCATCGAGTCCACCAACGTCGCCGACCACCTATTACAGCTGTTCGGTGCCGACACGAGCCCCAAGTTCTTAAGATCACGAAAGGCCACCACTGAAGAAGAGCCGGCCGCGAAATCCGATGCCGGAATACTACTGAGCGGTTGCCAATCAGACGAGACGTCGGCCGACATGAGCCCGGAGGATGAGCCCAGCAAGGCCTACGGCGCGTTCAGCAACTCTCTACAGATAGTACTGGCAGAGCACGATGCGGCGCTGAGCAACCGGGAGCTGGTGACGCTGGCCAGGAGGGAGCTTAAGAAGCAGGGCTTCACGCAGCATCCCTGCCTCTACTGCAGCGACGAGAACGCCGATGCGCCGTTCCTGTGGCAGCCGCCGGCGCCGTTCTTGTTGCAGCCGCCGGCGCCGTTCTTGTTGCAGCCGCTGGTAGAGATTTCTGATGAAGAGGACGACTACGAGGAAGACGAAGACGAGGATGTTGACGACGACGACGACGACGACGACGAAGACGACGACGATCCGGACTACAATGGGCATGCAGATGCTTAGTGGTTGTTTTAGTTGTTTGTTTGCTGTTAATATGTTGATTAAAATTATTTGCTGGAAGAAGGATTTCCATTAAAATGTTGATAAATACGATGTATTGATTGCTTGATTTGGATTCAAGTGCGTATGATCCGATTGGATCCGAGTCCTGATCGGGCCCATTTCCATGGCTCAAGGATAGCCGAATGATGCGTTGCTCAGGTCAAACACCAACCGTGGAAAAAGAAGAGGAGCCGGGTTAGAATAAACGGGATTTGTCGAGATAAGTCTTTTAAAAAAATACTGTAAGACTTTAGAGTCTCTATTATCAATTGTTAAGTCGTTTACTACATTCATCCGCTCAAAAGACCGAAATACCCATATCTAAATATACCGCTGCAATCCCTACCTTAGACCGTTTGTCTTCCGTAATCCAAAAAATTTCAAAGCATTTCTTCCCGACGGCCGACGCCAGTCTGTCATCCCTTCGTCCAAGATCTCCGGTAACATATTTCTAAATCAACTTTTTATGCCAGTCCGTCCTCCCTTCCTCGAAGATCTCCGACGCCAGTCCATCCTCCCTTCCTCTAAGATCTTCGACGCTAGTCCGTCCTCCCTTCCTCCAAGATATCCGGCAACATCCTTCTAAATCATGACATTTCGTCGGACCTTGAGCAACGAAACTTCTTTTCGAGTTACTTTCTAGGATTTATTTGCTCATTTGATTCATATCTCACCAAAAAATGGGGAAAGGGTGTGCCTCCTAATCATCGTTCATGAATGATGTTTCACATTATGCTTTTTAATTCAATTAGTTACTTTTCACAATTGTCAATAGTTACTTTCCATATTATTTCATCAGTTACTTTCCATCAATTACAGAATTCCATTGTTGCGTTTATTCATCAGTTACTTTCCATAATGCTATTATTTACCATCATAGTCATTAATATCTCTAGCATTAGTGTGTCGTGTTTATTTATCAGTTACTTTTCACAATTGTCAATAGTTGCTTTCCATAATGTTGTTATTTCCACAGCTTTCACTCGTTAATTTCCATGATGTTATTTTCATGGAATTTGACATGGTTCAGTAGTGTTGTTTTTCTTGTCTTTACATAATTCAATTAGTTACTTTCCACAGTTGTCAATAGTTATTTTCCAAATTATTCATTAGTTACTTTCCACAATGTTGTTATTTTCACAGCTTTCACTCATTAATTTCCATGATGTTATTTTCATGGATTTTCACATGGTTCAGTAGTGTTGTTTTTGTTGTCTTTACATAATTCAATTAGTTACTTTCCACAATTGTCAATAGTTACTTTTCATATTATTCATCGGTCATTTTTTGTTACTTTCCTTAGTATCTTCACCCATGTGCAGAAAGATAGTTCCCAAAGCAGAAATTTTCTAAGGGAAAGTACCATTTCAATGGCTATGCTGAGAGACAAAATAATAAGTATTTTCCCCAGGGAGACAGATGCAGCTGTTACTAAAAACATCAAATTATTAGCTCTTTATGTCATCGAATCACTTTTCTTCCCCACCAGTGGAAAAAATATAACACGGGCATTTGTGAATTACGTCGATGACATAGAAAATATGAAGAAATATGACTGGTCTAGAGGGATCTTGAAAACTCTAATGGAATCCTTGAATAAAAACTGTAAGGAGCTCTCAAAGGTGCCCGGATGCACCATCCTACTACCGGTAGGAATACATTATTTACAAGTTTTTTTTTCATTCATATCTTAATTCATTCATCAGTTACTTTTCATATTTCCACATGGATTTTTCCTATCAATTGAAACTTACTTTCCACGGAAAGTAACTTTTCTCTTAGAAGTTACTTTCCACTTATTAGTTACTTTACAATTAACAACTTCTTGTTGTGTGTGCAGTACTGGTTATATGAGCATACGACAATGATTGAACCACCAAAACAGGGGTACATGATTCCACGATGTGCCAAGTGGAACATATTTAACGGTGGCAAAAATATCATAAAATTCGATATCTCTAGAATACCTAACCAGTAGGTGAAGATCTCAGAGTTACAGCCAACATTACAAGAAATAAAGGTGTATGCTAGTTATATTGATGACCATGATGTTTATCAACATAAAGAAGGGAATGTGGAGGAACGTGAGGGAGATGATGAAGAAGATGATGATGAGGAGGAAGATGGAGGGGAGGAGGAAGGAGAAAATGAAGAAGGGGATGATGATATAGATGAAGATGTGAGAGAGGAGGAGGAAGCAAATGAAGAACAAGATGATGACAAAAATGAAAGTGACGAGGATGATGAAGACACTGAAGATCATGATGTGACTAGAACGAGTGGATGTCAAACTGGGAAAGTACCTCAAGTTAGTGACAGTGGTGACCAAGACAACGACACCAGTAGGGAAGACATCAAGCATGATGATGCTGATATTCCGGCACTGGAAGAAGAAGCTATGGATGAAGCACAATTTCAAGAACTAAGCGTACGATTACTTTCCATCAATTACTTTCCATTAATTACTTTCCATAATGAGATATTATCACATTAGCTACTTTCCATTTGATACAGTCACATTATGATGCGAGTCGATCCGACTCGACCTGTGAGGACCTGCCCCTCTATCCCTGTGGCTCGTTGTAGACCACAAGGGCAATTTGGTAAATTGCGCATTGTTGGTTTGTTTCACACCCGCGTGTGCACACACTGGCCTTGTATGTGTTAGTGTTTGTTTAGAATGGCTAGGTGGACCCGGGATCGGAAGATCCCAACTCGGGCGCGCAACAGACCGTCTTTGGGCTGCTGGCGGCCCTCGAGCGATCGGTTGCTCGTAGGAGCGATCAATCGGACTCGTGAGCGAGTCGGGGGGGTTTTTTGACCCTGTGGATCGATCCCAACTAGTGTTGGATCGATCCATCCTTGTCTTGGATCGATCCAGCATGGTGTTGGATCGATCCAGACACTGTAGCTAGTCGGTGGTTTCCTTCTCTTTCGCGAGGACGGCCGTTGGCCGTCGCTCTCCTTTGTCAGAGGGGGAGGACTTTCCCTCCCCTCCCCCAGCTTTTCCCCGTTTTCTCCGGCTTTCCCCAGGCTTTTCCTTCCTCTTCTTTCCTTCCCTTCCCTTCTCTTCTTCTTCTTTCTTTCTCTCTTTCCCGCGGTGCTCTGTTTCTTCTCTTCTCCGCCGGCGAGCTTCATCTCCTCCGTTCTCCCTCCTCCGACCATCTTTTTCAGCGTTCTAAGGCTCGTTGGATTCGTGACAACGAGAGGAAGATCCCTGAAGTGGTTTGGAAGCTTGTTGGTGATCAAATAGCGGGAAATCAGCCGAGGAAAGCGCAGCTAGGTAGGGTTATACCTACTGATGTTTATTTCGGGTTTTCTTGAGATCTAGCCGTTGGATCTTGTTGATCCTTGCTTTGTTGGGTTCCTTATACCTGTTAGAATTACGGATATGAGTTTCATGTTATTTGGTTGAGATTTGAGTAGGTTTATTCCATGATTAAGCTCGGATTTCTGGTTTTCTGCTGTTTTTGAAGAACAGCCGGCTTGCGGCGAGCTTTTCGGCCGGCGTGTACATGATCTTGGTTTTTCATAAACATAAGAGTTGTAGATCTATTCGTTAGCTTTCCATTCCATCTTATTTCGTAGTTTTCCGATTTTTCTACGATTTATTATGAATTATTTGCTGAAGGGCTGCGTTGCAGCAATTAACTGGTAAGCTGGTATGAAGCTTTCGGATCGATCCAAATTGTTCGGATGGATCCCAAGGCTAGTTGATGGTGTTTTATGGTCTATTTTCAGTAGTTTTGATTAATGTTTTCCCGTTAATTTAACCGTTTGATGATTATGAATTTTGGATATGTTGATCCGGATATATACACCTACTGGTGGCTAAGTTGGATCTTGAATCCGACGTCGTTTGGACGTCGGATCGACGGGATCAATTAGCCCCTAAGTGGTGGTTTTGGGTATTTGAATATAATATTATATTTCGAAATATAATATTATATTGTTTACTGTTCATCAGCGGTTTTCGGGGTTGCTTCCCGTTGCAGGAGTTCGTGGTTGACGGTCGTGGTACCGTCGTAATGCCGGGACCCGCTGCGGATCGGCTGGCAGCGGTTGGTAGTACCGCTGCAGCGATCTAGTAGACTTATATGATGCTTGACATGTTGTTGCATGCTTTGCTTCTTATCTGTGTATGTCATAGCATGCATTGTTGATTTGTGCATTAGTTGCATTGGTTAGGGCGTGGGTGATCCTTGGGTCGCCGTCCCGAGGCTGGAAGCTCGGACTTAGCCCTAGGACCGGGGTTGGGCTGTTTGGACCCGGTTTGAATTGTGGTGTCCAGTCGATTAGATGATAGGCTTAGATGACTGGTACACTTATTGCTTGATGATTGTAGAGGTCGTGTCGGCCTCGAGTCGGATCTGAGGTGTAGTCGGTGTCCGGTGTTCCTAACACTCTTGAGTAGAGGTTTTGCCTACTCAGTGGTGTCTCTTCCCACCAAACAGTGTTCAGTGTCCTGTTGAGAGTCAGCAGTGCCGTTTCCTGCTACTGAGTGTGACCCGACATGTGACCAGCCCGGCTGGAAGATCATGATCGGGGCCTCAGGGACACGTGGTGGGGTTATGGGACCCCTGTATACACCCAGGTCCTACTTAAGGGCGACACTGTTGCGTTTTCCTCTTTCTTCTGTATGTCGTAGTGTAGATCCCTACTGAGCTTAGTGCTCACACCTACCCGGGCTGCGTTTTGCAGGTGCAGGCGTCAGTTCTTCCTTTGTGGCCCCTACCGGGCAGTTGGACGGCGGTGCGGCGGCGCCTGGTGGCTTTTGAGAGGTGGTGATATTTACTGCTTTTACCCTTATGTTAGTTAGTCTCCTACGGGAGTGATGTTGTATTTTGGATCTTCCCCTCTGCGAGAATTTGTATATTAAATCTTTTTGAGTTTATAAATTTGTGGTTCGATGCTTCATTATAATATTGTCTTTTATTTGAGGGTGCTTTTGGTGAATTGCTAGGGAGACCAATAGGTTAGAGGGAACACTCGCCGTTCTTTTTCGCGTTTTGTAGGTTCCGGTTCGCGTCGCCTGGCCCGGTTGGGCTTTCGCGGGTCGGGGCGCGACACGATCGACTGGACCCACACCCAGAAGAGGACCCAGACTGGTTTAGTCTCTTTCCTAGTTTGGTTTGGACTTTCCTAGTTCAAACTAGAGTATTTAATTAGGATTTATAATTAGTCTTTTATATTTAATTCAGTCCTAATTGGTATTTGACTGTTAGGAATTAATTAAGAGTTCTATTTTGAGTTAGTAATTTGAGTTTGAGTTTGGAAGCCTTATTACTTGCTAATTAAGTAATGGGGTTTTCTACTTGGATTAGAACTTAGTCGAGGCCTCTATAAAAGGACCTCAGTAGCTTTGTAATCAGGAAGAGAATTATGATGAATTAAGAATAATTAAGTAGAATATCATAGGAGTAGAGGTAATGTAGTTTCCACCAGAAAATCCACCATTGATTCACCTTCTTCCCTATCGTTCATCTTCTCCGCAGCCGGCAGCACCTCCACCGGTATCTCTCTCTCCACCACGTCATCTTCCCCTGCCACGTCATCACCTTCCTCCTCTATTCCTCGTGCTGCAACCCTAGCTTCACCGCCGGCATCCTTCCCCGTACCCTCTCCGGCCAACCCCATCACCGACCAAGGCCACCAACCTCTTCCCCGAGTCCCAACGACCTCGGCCAGCCCCTTCACCACCCTTTTCATCTTCTCTAGCGGTATCTCCGCCCTTCCCAAGCTTCACCGTCGCCGACCCTTCTAGATCCGCCGCATCTAGCTACCCATTGGAAGATCGGATCCGATAGATCCGTTCCTCGTATCCCCACGACCCTTCCCTTCTACTTCCAGACGTCCTCAGAGCCCTCGCCGTCGTCCCCGACGCCGGTCAACCCAAACCCATCACCGTCGACCTCCAGATCCCGTCGATCTGGCATCCTTCCGGCCAAGCCACTCCGGTGGATCTCTTCCCCATCAACCTGCGACTCTTCCTTTGAAGGTCCCGACCGCCGCCAACGCCTCTACGTCGGCAATCCACTCTGACGACCCTCAGCCATCAGATCAAGTCCAGTTCAGCCAGCCACTTGAATCAGACTCAGCCCAAGTCTAATTGGTTCAACCAGTTCACAACTATCCAGCCTAGTCTGATTTAGCCAGCCTAATTCAATTGGGCGCAAGTAGATCCGATCCAGCTAGCCAGATCAGCCAATTGGACTCAATCCAGTCCGATCATGCCAATTCTGATCAATTGGAGCAGTAGAGACCCGATATGAGAGGATTACGAGTAGACCGTGATGAGTCACTAAATAGTCACAATTAAACCCTTTAAATTACCTTTGTTAGCCCAAGAGTGTTTGTGTTTGATAGTTTGTTAGTTGATTTCAGGGTTAATCATGCTTTGAGAAGAAATGCAGAAAATTCGGCTAAAATGACTAAATAAACTACTTCGTCGACTGTCAGTAATATATTCGGCAGATATTGCACGAAGGTGCAAATATTCTGAAACTTTGGGATATTGTATAAGACTCAGAGATCTACATCGTTGCTGTTGGACACTTTGTGAGATTCCTGATGGTGTGATAGCAGATTTGAAGAATACATGAAGAGACATAAGCTGGAAAGCTGCACCGTCGAAGCTGAAGAGAATATTCGTCAAATATTCTAGATAACTCCGAATGTTATGAAATCTTCGGGATCTAACAGAAGACTTCCTAATCTACATCTTTTGTGTTGGACTCCTTTTGAGATTCAGGACGGATTGGACCCAGTAGTGACCGGAATAGGCTGCCAGGATCAATTCAGGAAATCCGAGTTACACTAGAGTCCAACTCAACTAAACCCAAGTTTTTGAAGTTACCCTATATATATGATTATTTAATCCAAATTTGGGGCTCTTCCTTGGCCTTTTGGCTGAACCTTTTTGGTCCTTTTTCTTCTTTCTTTTACATAAATTAGGTTAGATCTTTGGGAGGAAATCCATGGCGGAAGAGCTTCATCAACCTTCATCCATGGATCAAGCCCTAAAGATGAGTAGCTAACTTTTTACCATGGGATTCTTATGATGTAACTAAGATTTCTATTATGGATTTCTGAGATCTACGACTTGTATACATGATTGTTTGGTTTATATGGATTGATTTCTATTTTCTTTTATACCTTGGTGTCGATTTCTTGCTGGATGTATGGATTGTTCTTGTTTGCACTTGATTCCGGAGCTTGTGTATGCTAGGGCTTGGATTGGATTCATCCAAATAAGAGGACCATGCTAGTACCATGGTATCTCGGATGAAATCTTCTTCGTGGTTAGGGATTGTATAGTGCTAGTCCCACTATAGTAGTGCTAGTCCCACTACGTTCCATCCCTAATCCTTCATGCATCCTACCTTTGTAGATTTGGCCATCAAGATGCTAAACCCATCTTGATCTTACACCTAAATCCATATTCGTACTACTTCTTGCGATGAACTCATCCTAATAAGAGGGTTCATTAGCAGTGAACATAACTAATCATTCGGTCACTGATTTTCAGATAATTATTCTTACCAACAAGGTATCCTAACCAGAACTTGTTGAGTGATAGGGAGAACTAGCCATTCACTTATCAACTACTAGGAAGCCATTCATCGTGATTACATGCCCTAATCTTAGGAAGACCTGGTAGAACCTTGGTTATTGATTAAGAACTTCATGGTACCTTTTCTTGCATTTATAAATCCTTTAGTATTAGTTTAATTGCAATTCTAAATCTTTTATCAACTTATCGGTAGGAATACTTAGATTGAGTTTAGTAGTTTAATTATTTTCCTACGCATTTCCTGTGGATTCGACTTGGACTCACTGCTCACTACCCCTAAAGTAGTTAGTTAGTAGTTTGATTATAAATTTGTAATTTTGAGTAGACTTGTTAAGCAACGACACTTTTCAAGTTGTATCAAAATTTTGGCGCCGTTGCCAGGGATTGCTATAGGAGATGATTGAATTGCTTTGCGCAGTCTAATATTCCTTCTAAATATCTTTAGTTTAAATTTTGTTTCATATCTTAAAAAAACCGAAAAAAAGGAAAAAGGAAAAAAAAATCGTACTTACATTGCTATATCTTCTTGTTGTTAGGAGACGCCGAAGTGAGGAGAATCAACGATTTACAGTCGACGACGGACGTCTCGTGCTTGGACCAGCCCATTGTAACGTATTTCTAACCTTTTGACTTGGTCTTTGTTTATTTGATTGTTTATACATGGCTGATAATTATATGCCACCGGTTGCCGCATTGAACAATTATGTTTTACCATCTAATTATGCACCCGCTTATGTTAATGATACATATGATTTCTCAAACCCGACATATGATTCGCATTCATACACCTATGATCCGGAGTTGAGTGATCATTCATACCCTTATTGGCAATTCCAAGGTTACTATCCTCATAATGTTCAACCACAATATTCAAGCATACCGGACCAATACTTTGCACCTAATTTTGAACCATCTTATCTTCCTCAAACACAATACCCACCACCCCAACATTGATATGAGCCTCTCAATCCCTTTAAACTACAAGCACATGTAGATCCATTTGTAGATGAAAGGACTCTTAATAATGTAGAGACTATTGAGGCACTAACACCAATTGTTCATTCTCATTCACAATTAATAGCTAATATAGAAGCCCGAATTGGACAAATAGCTTCTTTAATAGACTCATATGATGATGAGGTGGATGATTGTGGAAATGAGCCGGTGCTCCTTAGTTCTAATGACAAGGCTTGTGATACTCATTTTACCAATGTTTATGATACAAGCAACGATGAGATTCCTTTTGGGGTTTTACCGATTCGTGAGACTTTTGAGGAACTAACACCACTTATACATTCTCATTCACAGTAAATAGCCAATATAGAAGCCCGAATTGGACAAATAGCTTCTTTGATAGATTCATATGATGATGACGTTGATGGTGGTGTGAATGAGGTAGTGCCTCCTAATGTTGATGACAATGCCTATGATACATGCAACGATGAGATTACTTGTGAGGTATTACCGGTTCGTGATACTGTCGATGATAATACGCATTGTAATGTGAATGAATCGGTGCCTCTGGTGTTTCTTAAGGATAATGGTATTGATGCATGCATGCATGATTTGATAGCTCCCATGAGTCATGATGATGTTATTATGCCGGGTTATGAAGCTGTCCACAAGCACATACCTAATATTGAGGATGAATCATTTGATTTCAACTTGCCAATTTATGAAGCTTTTCATGAGGAGATACCTTATTTTGATAATGATTCATGTGAGATTGTGTCGCCGGTCTATGAAGGTTTTTCTAAGAATATATCTAACCTTGAGGAGGATGATTATCATGATATTAATTTGCTGGTTCATGAAGTTTTTTATGAGGACTTCCCTAATCTTGATGCATATATTGATGAAGTGTCATGTAAAAATTCCATATCGATTTTTGATGTGATGGATGATGCATGTGATGACTTGGATGATCCTTGTGAGACATCCTTTAGGAAACCTCACTTTGAACCTCTACCCTTTACTTCATCCGCACTAGTTGAACATTATGAGGTACCAAACCTTATTTCTCCGAATTTCTTAGATCATGCTGAATTTGATTGTAGCTTCATCGAAGATTTATGCAAAACTTCTTGTCTTTCACGTACTTTGGTTGTTACGAACATTCCCTTCTTCTTTGATGTAGCATGTTTGCATGGCTTTACTTTTATTCGGACCATGTATTTCTATGCTTTAAATCATCGGCCACCAAAAGACCACTTGATGATGACTCCATTTATTGAAATCCATGGCCTGCAGGATGACAATTGGCCAACACCTAAACCTTATAATGAATTATTTGCCATGAATTCTCCTTTCTTCTTTGATAAAGCATGTTTGCACCTCATCTCCATCCTTCAATGCATGTATTTCTATATTTTTAATCATAGGTCACCAAAAGCCTATCTAATGTTCGACAGAGTTATTGCAACACATGATTTGCAGGATGATGATAGGCATTGGCTAAAATTTTTAATGCTTTCATTAACTGGGACCTGTCTTTCTTCTTTGATGAATCATGTCTGCATATCTTCTTCATTCTTCAATCCATGTACTTCTTTACATGGAACCATCGGTCACCCAAATTTGGTTTTGTTTTAAATAGCAGTATGTCGAGCTCGAGACGGTAAACCAAGCGCTTGGTGGGAGGCAACCCATCTCTTCTTTGCATTTTACTAGCTTGTTTGAAATTTCTTTTTTATATGCTTGCTTGTTTTTCAATTAGTTGCATGTTTGATTTTGGTGTGTTTTTTAGTTGCTCGTTGATTGATTGCTTGTGATGTCGTGATTGTCGTTGCTGAATCTTCATGTTGATAGATGGACTGGGGTGTCTATGCTTGAATCCTTATGGCCTAGAGAGGTCCGTATTTTTACATGGTGTTTAGCAGCTTAATTCCCAGGTTTATTATGCGTTTTCTCACGTTTCATTGAGAGCGATCGATCCGTCCCCACAAGATAGGATCGATCCTTCTTCGCTTCACGTATATTTTTCACTAGGCATTAGTTGGATCGATCCTGCCTATCGCAACAGATCGATCCGAGGTGGATTTTTAACTTTGGCAGAACGATGTGTTTTCTCCACTCCACCTGCCGATCGATCCTTCTATCCCTCATTCTTTGCTTTACTACTTACGATAGTAGGATCGATCGGGTCTTGGGAGAGGGATCGATCCTACTTGTGATTTAATCTTGACAGAACGCAGTGTATTTTGCACTACACCTTCCGATCGATCCTTCGATCGCTCCTTCAATAATAGATACTAGTTGAGAGCGTTCGATCGATCCTTCCTATCGGGACCGATCGATCCTGCTTTTCTATTTATTTGTAACAGAACGTGGTGTTTTGGACGAGTCACCTACCGATCGATCCGTCTATCCATCCTTCTCAATGAGTCTACTCGAGTTAGTAGGATCGATCCTGCTACACAAGTTCGATCGATCGGGCCTGTATATGCACTATATCATCCGATCGCACTCGATGCATCCACGTAGCGACGGATTGATCCAACCGGTCTCGTCCGATCGATCCTGCTCCAGTTCTTCTAAAACTCACATGGTCCGCACCACCGTCGTCGCCGTCTCCAAGTCAAATTCAAACTCCAATTTGAGCAACTATATGTTCTCCGACCTCTACGACTATCGAAACTACCTCCTTCGACGCCGATGAGCTTCCCATGTGTCCTCCGACATCACCGATCCTCTACTTCGTCCCCGTTCCTCCTCTACTTCAATCAAGCGGCGGAACCCATGGCTTTCGCCATGGGTCTTGACCAATGACGCCGGCGTCCACCTTCCTTTCTCTTCTTCCATCCCTTCGGCGTCCTCCTTCTCTGTTTCCCCATTTTCTCTTCTTCCTTTTCTTCCTTCCTATCTTTTCTTTTTCCCTCCATCCTCCCCTCCGGCCATGCTCTGTTTTCCCATTTTCGAACTCTATTTTCTTTTATTATTCCCAGCCGAACCAAGGTGGCTTGCGTCAACCAGAAATCCCTCCTCCACCCTCTCCATTGCCACCATTGTCCCTTCCTTCTCGTCCAGCCAGATCCAACTGTCATCCGTCACCCGTCACCCTGTGCTACCACCCATGTACCCCCGCGATAGCCGAGACGAGCGCAACTTGCACGACCCTTGCCTGAGCCTCCGTGCAGCCTACGCGGAGCGATATCTACCGTGAGGTGCCGACCATTGTTCCATACCGACCCCTACCTCGACGGAGCCAAGACCCCAGGGATGATACTAATGCTTGTTGCTTGTCGGTTTGCATGTCGCCTTTGTGCTTACTTAGTTTGATTGTTTATCTGTTAGGTTTCTTGTACCTAGGCACATGTCGTACCATATGCTTGTTCTTCTTGAGTTAGACTGTATCTAAGGGTCAGTTGTGTAATCTAGGTTGGTTGGGACATATTTTGCTTTTGGGCTGAGATTCGTGTTATTTACATACTCCCGGGCATATATTGTGTACTCTTTTGACAGCTTGATCATTTTAATTATACAGTGGATTTTGGCTATGGGGGTGTACCCCAGGGGTGGGTGGCTATATATATGCGAATGTGGATGTGGCGGTGGAGTAATATATATGTGGCATTATATATGTGGATGTGAATGTTGATTGACACGCCTTGAAAAGTGTCGTTACCTTAACAAGGACGTCAAAATTACAAATTTATAATCCGAATCACTAACTAACTACTTTATGGGTAGATAGCAATGAGTCCGAGTCGGTCCACGGGGAAAAGAAGTGTTAAGTATAATTACCTCGTATAGTTCTAAATCAAAAGATTGATAAAGGAAATGATTTTTTGTTTTTAAACTACTCTTAACTCAGATTAAACTCAACTGAATAATAATAGGATAAACGACTAAGAGATTTCTAATCAGTAATAAAGAACTAACTAGGTCTTCCTAGGATAAAAGCAATTCAAAAGGTGTTAATGGTTTTAACAAGTAGATAGGTGAATGACTAGAACCCCTACCGCTCAACAAAGATTCGTAAGAAGTCTTCATCGGAACGAAGATCAAATCAGCGGATAATTGGTATGAGAATAATCAAAGTGGTTCTAGCACTTTGAGATCGCCTAATCAATAAAGATAAAGAACGAATTGTAGGTTACAATCATAGGTCTTAATGGTTATAGCATTAAGGTAGTGGTTCTAGCACTCCTACAATCATAATCTAGGGTTTAGAATCTAATTCAAAGATCTAACATGGTTCTAGCATGAAAGCATCTTGAACAAGTCCTAATCCTAGCCTCTAACATGCAATGCTCAAAACCAGCGATCGTAATCTCAGCATAACTATCACATCCGAATTCGAAATAAGGTGATTTAAGATTCGGTGGAAAGCTAAGGAAGAGATCTACGACTTTTATGTTTTGAGTTTTCACAAAATCCGGCTGTATACCCACGGAAAAAATGAGACAACACAGACCGAAATTAGGGCACAAAGAACAAACAATCCATTCACCATAATAAATATTACCAATAGATATGACAATAAAAGATTATTCCATTAAAAACCATTAAAAGAATACATGCTCAGATCCATGAAAGTCCCTAGAAAGATTCTCTAATACATCATAGAAATCCCTAGGTTAGAGATTAGTTACTCATCTTAGGAAGGAGATCCGTCGATGAAGGTTGTCGCCACGCTCCACCCATGGATCTTCCACCAAAGATCTCACCTAATTTGTGGAAAAGAAACTAAGAGAAACCCTAAGAGATGACGAAAATTCGACCATGGAAGGCTGCCAAAACGCCCCCAAAGAAGGCTATTTATAGCCTAAGACAAACCCTAACTCGGATTAGTCAATTTCCTTTTATTTTTCCCGCAGCGCCCAAGGAGATCGATCTCCTTTGGGATGAGATCGATCTGGTTTTCCGTAGCTGCTTCTTCTGCATCTCTGTACTAAAAATAGCATATCTTCCTCTAGGAAACTCCAAATCACGAACCGTAAAAAGTTCTGAAATCTAGACTTCAAGAGCTTTCCAACCATGTATATCAAATCATCTGGTTCTTCCTGAGCAGGTACAGTTTTGATGTCAAAGATGGTCCATCTTTGCTCCTTTGCTCTTTTGCTCCTAGCAGGTTCTTTATTTGTTCGTTTTAGCACCAAACTTGATCTAATCTTCGTTCAGGGTCCTTAAGCCTGAAATGGGGAAAAGAAAATCAAAATAGCATTGCTCGGAGACTAACAAGACCTAGTTAAAATGGTGATTTGTGCACTTTTCACGTCTCATCACACCCCCCAACTTGATCTTTGCTAGTCCTCGAGCAAAGCAAGATAAAAATAAACATAAAGCAGTAAACCTAACTAGCCACTTTCGTAGGTCTCACGATTACACTTAGCATGTGTAACAAGCCTTTAAACCCCTGGGTGGCCCCAGTGGAGGAGTTATAGTCTCCTGAGGGTTTCCAGTGATGATACCCACAAACATCTATACATCCCCTTGACATATCATCAGAACTCAATTATAATATTCATTAACTCTAATGCATCAAATAGAAATAATATTCATGAATGTATTCTTTAAATTACAGACACATAAAAGTAGAGTAAATACAAGCATGTCATAACACACTTCCAATACTTCAACATATTTAATCATAATTCAAAAATAACCTTAACACTGCAGTGTGTGAATAAAGTTCCACATGCATCAGAGTCTCCATTATATCCAAGCATTCAACTGTTCAAGATCAACATTCTAAACATGCACATATTTTCCACTATCACATAACAATATTTGTTCTTTTTTTTTTCATACACATACTTTTTTTCTTTAGAAAATTCAACCGTTTTACACGAACAACATGTTGGTTAGGCACCCTGCCCGGTTACTAGGTATGAAATCCTTTTTTTTCTCATTTCTCTTTTTTTTCTTTTTCTTTTTTTTTCAGGTAATTCAACTGTTTTACGCGAACAGCACGCTGGTTAGGCACACTGCCCGGTTACTAAGTTGAAAAATCCTACACTTTCAGACAGATACTTTTTGTGAACAGAAAATTGCATGTGTTCATGTATCTTCTGTGACATGACAGAGAACAGTAAATCTATCCCAGTCTTAGGCTCAGAATCTAATTTCAACTCATCCACATGTGAAAGTGCTCAGTGTGATAAGATATGTCATGTTATCCCTAAATCATGGTAAAAGTGTTAAAGTATAGAGATAATGCCATGCATAGCTAAATTTGCTAGACTTTATATGACATATAAATTTCTGAACAAATCATCGAATAGATTTCTAAATCATGCATCTTTATCAATAAAAATCACAATGTCATTCTTTTGACATGTTTTAAGGGATGTATAATAGACATGAATTCCCTAAGAATCATAAACATAAATTTCTAGAATTCTACCCCCCAACTTAAATGTAATTATCCTCAATTACACTAAGTCATAAAAATAAAGCAAGGTATAAAGGGTAGAGATCACCATAAGATCGTGTCAGAATAGTCGGCTTCCACATTATAATCACCACATCGGCCACATAATGGAAACATCACCACCGACGAAATGCATGTCTTTAGAAAATACGATCTATATTTGGTATAAATATCCGCCCATGCGCAATGTACAAAGGAACACCTGTCATAAAAATACCTTTCCAAAGAAAAATCAAATAGAATAAATGAAAAATATATCATGAATAGCAAAAAAGGCATATAAATTATTAAAAATTTCGGCAGAGTCTCCTTTGTATTTCTTAAATATGTAGCCTGTACAATCATTCATCCACATAATTTAAAATATAGACATTAAAATACATTAAATCATCCATGCGCAACACCAAAAATATTCAGCATCAATAATATTGTCCTGATTGATGATCGCGACCGTCTGATTGGAAAAATGGGTTTTGGAGTATATGGATCGCGTCCATCAGCAATCGGACAGCTGAGAACTCGCCAACGGTGGATCGACGGTGAAACGTCATCGCCGAAAGAAGGGAAGTCTTGCAAGAGTTTTTGATGAAATTACAATCAAATTCGGCATGGCTTAAGAATAATGGAATAAGAAGGTCAATGCCCTCACAATCTTCGACAAGTGTGGAGGAAGTAAAGGGTAGAGGCTCAAAGTGAGGTTTCCTAAAGGAGGTCTCACAAGGATCATCTAAGTCATTCAAATCATCAAAAATAGGTATAACATCATTCAACACATCAAGGACCGGTACGCCATTATTGCAAGCACCATCAATCTCATAATCCTCCAAAACCGGTAAAATATACTTCTCATCCGATGCATCAAAAATTGGCTTAATATCATCGCTAATATCAAACACAGGTGGATAATCGTCACAAACATTGTCATCAATATATCCATCGGAAACCGATAAGTTCTCATCAATAACATCATTGACATCAAATGCCGACAATACATCCTTACAAACATCATTATCATTCTTTTCGTCGGAAGCCGGCAAGTTATCACAAACCACATCACCATCACATGCATCGTAATCATTTAAAGGATAAGCATCAACAGCATGATCATCACGCATATGAAGTACCAAGTCATGCATGCATTTATCAATACCATTATCCTCAAGAAACACCGGAGGCACCGATTCATTCACATCACAATGCATATTATCATCTAAAGTATCACGAACCGGTAATACCTCAAAAGGAATCTCATCGTTGCTTGTATCATAAACGTTGGTAAGATGAGCATCACTATTATCATCATTAACATCATAAATAATATGAGGTATTTGTCCTTTCATCCAATCAATATGTGATGCCGACCACATATCATTAATAATATCATCATACATTGGCGAAACATCATTCAAATCATCATGACCAAGTGAAGTCTCATTAGGAATCGCATAATTGCATGTGTCACTAACATTGGTAAATTGGGTATCACAAGTATCATCATTAGAACTAGGAAGTACCGACTCATTCCCACACTCATCAACCTCATCATCATATGATTCCATCAAAGATGTGAGTTGCTCAATTTGGGCTTGTATCCTAGCTATTGATTGTGATTGAGAATGTATAATTGGTGTTAGTTCCTCAAAAGTCTCATGAACTGGTAAAACCCCAAAAGGAATCTCATCGTTGCTTGCATCATAACCGTTAATAAAATGAGCATCACAAGCCTTGTCATTAGAACTAAGGAGCACCGGCTTGTTTCCACAATCATCCACCTCATCATCATATGAGTCTATCAAAGAAGCTATTTGTCCAATTCGGGCTTCTATATTAGCTATTAATTGTGAATGAGAATGTAGGATTGGTGTTAGTGCCTCAATAGTCTCTAAATCGGTACGAGTCCTTTCATCTAAAGATGGATCTACGTATGCTTGTGATTCAAAGGGACTGAGAGGTTCATGCCAATGTTGGGGTGGTGGGTATTGTGTTTGAGGAAGATAAGATGGTTCAAAATTAGGTGCAAAGTATTGGTTTGGTATGCTTGAATCTTGTGATTGAACATTATGAGGATAGTAACCTTGGAATTGCCAGTAAGGGTATGGATGATTACTCAAATCCGGATCATAGGTGTATGAATGCGAATAATATGTCGGGTTTGAGAAATCATATGCATCATTAACATAACCGGGTGCATAATTAGATGATAAAGAATAATTGTTCAATGTGGCACCCGGTGGCATATAATTATCGGCCATGTATAAATAATTAATTAAATAATGACCAAGCAAAAAGTTAGAAATACGTTACAAGGGGTTGGTCCAAGAATGAGACGTCCGTCGTCGACCGTAGATCACTGATTCTCCTTACGTCGGCGTCTCCTAGCAACAGAAAATAGGCAATGTAAGCACAAATCGCTTTCTTTTTTTTTTCTTTTTTTTTTTAATTTTTTTAATTTTTAATAATTTTTTTAAATATAATAAGCATAAGAAAATAACTAATTGAATTAAAACTACACTAAGCAATTAACTTAACTACTATTCTATTCCCCGGCAACAGCGCCAAAATTTTGACACGCCTTGAAAAGTGTCGTTACCTTAACAAGGACGTCAAAATTACAAATTTATAATCCGAATCACTAACTAACTACTTTATGGGTAGATAGCAATGAGTCCAAGTCGGTCCACAGGGAAAAGAAGTGTTAAGTATAATTACCTCGTATAGTTCTAAATCAAAAGATTGATAAAGGAAATGATTTTTGGTTTTTAAACTACTCTTAACTCAGATTAAACTCAACTGAATGATAATAGGATAAACGACCAAGAGATTTCTAATCAGTAATAAAGAACTAACTAGGTCTTCCTAGGATAAAAGCAATTCAAAAGGTGTTAATGGTTTTAACAAGTCGATAGGTGAATGGCTAGAACCCCTACCGCTCAACAAAGATTCGTAAGAAGTCTTCATCGGAACGAAGATCAAATCATCGGATAATTGGTATGAGAATAATCAAAGTGGTTCTTGCACTTTGAGATCGCCTAATCAATAAAGATAAAGAACGAATTGTAGGTTACAATCATAGGTCTTAATGGTTCTAGCATTAAGGTAGTGGTTCTAGCACTCCTACAATCATAATCTAGGGTTTAGAATCCAATTCAAAGATCTAACATGGTTCTAGCATGAAAGCATCTTGAACAAGTCCTAATCCTAGCCTCTAACATGCAATGCTCAAAACCAGCGATCGTAATCTGAGCATAACTTTCACATCCGAATTCGAAACAAGGTGATTCAAGATTCGGTGGAAAGCTAAGGAAGAGATCTACGACTTTTATGTTTTGAGTTTTCACAAAATCCGGCTGTATACCCACGGAAAAAACGAGACAACACAGACCGAAATTAGAGCACAAAGAACAAACAATCCATTCACCATAATAAATATTACCAATAGATATGACAATAAAAGATTATTCCATTAAAAATCATTAAAAGAATACATGCTCAGATCCATGAAAGTCCCTAGAAAGATTCTCTAATACATCATAGAAATCCCTAGGCTAGAGATTAGTTACTCATCTTAGTAAGGAGATCCGTCGATGAAGGTTGTCGCCGCGCTCCACCCATGGATCTTCCACCAAAGATCTAACCTAATTTGTGGAAAAGAAACTAAGAGAAACCCTAAGAGATGACGAAAATTCGGCCATGGAAGGCTGCCAAAACGCCCCCAAAGAAGGCTATTTATAGCCTAAGACAAACCCTAACTCGGATTAGTCAATTTCCTTTTATTTTTCCCATAGCGCCCAAGGAGATTGATCTCCTTTGGGATGAGATCGATCTGGTTTTCCGTAGCTGCTTCTTCTGCACCTCTGTATTAAAAATAGTATATCTTCCTCTAGGAAACTCCAAATCATGAACCGTAAAAAATTCTGGAATCTAGACTTCAAGAGCTTTCCAACCATGTATATCACATCATCTGGTTCTTCCTGAGTAGGTACAGTTTTGATGTCAAAGATGGTCCATCTTTGCTCCTTTGCTCTTTTGCTCCTAGCAGGTTCTTTATTTGTTCGTTTTAGCACCAAACTTGATCTAATCTTCGTTCAGGGTCCTTAAGCCTGAAATGGGGAAAAGAAAATCAAAATAGCATTGCTCGGAGACTAACAAGACCTAGTTAAAATGGTGATTTGTGCACTTTTCACGTCTTTATCATTGATGTAGAAATAAATGAAAAATTTGTACATCCCTTGTGCTTATTGAATAAATAGAGGAAATGCTGGCCAATTTTTCTCCAATTTTGTTGCTTATTCTTCACTTTTCATAAATGCAATCATGGGGTATTCCTTCTCTGATTTTACAGGGCATATATGCTATGGAATGCACATCAACAATAAGAAGGTTGACATCATAGTATTACTTGGTTTTCACGACTAACCTTGATCCGCAAATCTATTTTTATTTTTATCCCCAAGGTTACTTGTTCTTACGACGTCTCTACAGGTTATCTCTACCCTATAATCTTTTATTTATTTTTATGACTTAGTCTAATTGAGGACAATTACATTTAAGTTGGCGGGTAGAATTCTAGTAATTCATGTTTATTTATTTTATGATAACCAACTATTATACAACCCTGGAAATATGTCACATGAATTAAATTATGATATTCATTGATAAAGATGCTTGATTTAGAAATTTGTCTTATGAATTATTTGGAAATTCAAATATCGTATAAGATTTAGTAAATTTAGCTATGCATGGCATGAGTTCTATACTTTAACACTTTTACCACGATTTAGGGATAACTTGACTGATCTTATTGCACTTGAGCACTTTCACATGTGGATGAGTTGAAGTTAGATTCTGAGCATGAGACTAGGATAGATTTACAGTTCTCTGTCATGTCACAGAAGATACATGAACACATGCAATTTTCTGTCAGCAAAAAGTATATGTGCATAAAAGTGTAGGGTTTTCAACTTAGTAACCGGGCAATGTGCCTAACCAGCGTGTTGTTCGCGTAAAACGCTTGAATTGCCTAACAATGAGAAAAAGGACTTTAATTTAGTAACCGGGCAATGTGCCTAATCAGCGTGTTGTTCGCGTAAAATGGTTGAATTGCCTAACAATGAGAAAAAGGACTTCAACTTAGTAACCGGGCAATGTGCCTAACCAGCGTGTTGTTCGCGTAAAACGGTTGAAGAGCCTTGTGAAAAAGAAAAGGAAAAAAAAAGAAAAGAAAAAGAACAAAGATTGTTATGTGATAAGCGGAAAATATGTGCTTCCTTAGAATTGTGATCTTGAATAGTTAAATGCTTGGATATAATGGATATTCTGATACATGTGAAACCAAATTCACACACTGGAGAGTCAAAGTTATTTTTGAATCATGATTAAATATGTTGAAATATTGAAACTGTGCTATGACATGTTTTGATTTGCTCTACTTTTATGTGAATATGAATTAAAGAATATATTCATGGATATTATCTCTGGTTGATGCATTGGAATTAATGAGTATTATAATGGAGTTCTGATGACATGCTAAAGGGGATGTATAGATGTTTGTGGGTATCATCACTGGAAACCCTCAGGAGACTATAACTCCTCCACTGGGGCCACCCAGGGGTTTAAAGGCTTGTTGCACATGCTAAGTGCAATCGTGAGACCTACGAAAGTGGCTAGTTAGATTTATTGCTTTCTTTTTATCATTTCTTTGCTCGAGGACTAGCGAAGTGTAAGTTGGGGGGTGTGATGAGTCACTAAATAGTCACAATTAAACCCTTTAAATTACCTTTGTTAGCCAAAGAGTGTTTGTGTTTGATAGTTTGTTAGTTGATTTCAGGGTTAATCATGCTTTGAGAAGAAATGCAGGAAATTCGGCTAAAATGACTAAATAAACTACTTCGTCGACCGTCAGTAATATATTCGCCAGATATTGCACGAAGGTCCAAATATTCTGAAACTCTGGGATATTGTATAAGACTCAGAGATCTACAACGTTGCTGTTGGACACTTTGTGAGATTCCTGATGGTATGATAGCAGATTTGAAGAATACATGAAGAGACATAAGCTAGAAAGCTGCACCATCGAAGCTGAAGAGAATATTCGTCAAATATTCTAGATAACTCCGAATATTATAAAATCTTCGGGATCTGATAGAAGACTTCCTAATCTACATCTTTTGTGTTGGACTCCTTTTCAGATTCTGGACGGATTGGACCCAGTAGTGACCGGAATTGGCTGTCAGGATCAATTCAGGAAATCCGAGTTACACTAGAGTCCAACTCAACTAAACCCAAGTTTTGGAAGTTCCCCTATATATATGATTATTTAATCCGAATTTGGGGGCTCTTCCTTGGCCTTTTGGCTGAGCATTCTTGGTCCTTTTTCTTCTTTTTTTTACATAAATTAGGTTAGATCTTTGGGAGGAAATCCATGGCGGAAGAGCTTCATCAATCTTCATCTATGGATCAAGCCCTAAAGATGAGTAGCTAACTTTTTACCATGGGATTCTTATGATGTAACTAAGATTTCTATTATGGATTTCTGAGATCTACGACTTGTATACATGATTGTTTGGTTTATATGGATTGATTTCTATTTTCTTTTATACCTTGGTGTCGATTTCTTGCTGGATGTATGGATTGTTCTTGTTTGCACTTGATTCCGGAGCTTGTGTATGCTAGGGCTTGGATTGGATTCATCCAAATAAGAGGACCATGCTAGTACCATGGTATCTCGGATGAAATCTTCTTCGTGGTTAGGGATTGTATAGTGCTAGTCCCACTATAGTAGTGCTAGTCCCACTACGTTCCATCCCTAATCCTTCATGCATCCTACCTTTGTAGATTTGGCCATCAAGATGCTAAACCCATCTTGATCTTACACCTAAATCCATATTCGTACTACTTCTTGCGATGAACTCATCCTAATAAGAGGGTTCATTAGCAGTGAACATAACTAATCATTCGGTCACTGATTTTCAGATAATTATTCTTACCAACAAGGAATCCTAATCAGAACTTGTTGAGTGATAGGGAGAACTAGCCATTCACTTATCAACTACTAGGAAGTCATTCATCGTGATTATATGCCCTAATCTTAGGATGGTAGAACCTTGGTTATTGATTAAGAACTCCATGGTACATTTTCTTGCATTTATAAATCCTTTAGTATTAGTTTCATTTCAATTCTAAATCTTTTATCAACTTATCGGTAGGAATACTTAGATTGAGTTTAGTAGTTTAATTATTTTCCTACGCATTTCCTGTGGATTCGACTTGGACTCACTGCTCACTACCCCTAAAGTAGTTAGTTAGTAGTTTGATTATAAATTTATAATTTTGAGTAGACTTGTTAAGCCACGACACTTTTCAAGTCGTATCAGACCGCTCATATCACATTAGCTAGTTACCATTAGTTACTTTCCATTACATACCAACACATTACTTTCTCCTGACAAGTAACTTACTTATCCATAAGATACTTTCCACTAATTACAATCAGATTAGTTAATTTCCATTAGATTAAATCAAATCACTTATTTCTGATAAGTTACTTACTTAAGATATGTTACTTTCCATTAGTTAGATTGCATAATTTACTTTCCAAATTACATTGGTTACTTTTCGTTAGTTACATTCCATAAGTTACTATGGTAGTTAGTTTCCATAGTTCAATGCGGAAAGTAACTAAGATGATAGATGATAGTTACTTTCAGTTAGGCCGTAGTTATTTTAAATAGAATGTGAATGTCTTAAGCTTACTTTTCCACTTTAATTTTAGGCTGGACTGGCCAAAGATCATCCAAAGATGCAGCCCAGTAATGACATCATTACTGAAATGCAATCAAAGATTTTGTTCCTAGAAAGGGAAATGGCAGCTTCGAATGCACAAAGAGAATATGTGATGTAGAACAACATGGAACTCATGGCAATTAATGCGAAGTTGCAAGAAGAATTGGTGGTTCTACGTGCCACAACGGCTGAGAGGGATGCACTCCTGTTATCTAATGATGACTTGAGAAAAGACAATGACAAAATTTGTGCTGAAAACGATGACCTGAAGAAAACAATAGCAGACATAACTTCAAAGAATGATGACTTGGTGACAACCAATAAAGACCTCGGTTTAAAGATCATGAGTTTGAGGGAGCAAATAGATTTTCACCTCAAAAAGTGTGAAGAAATTCTTGAAGAAGCTGAAGTTCATGAAATCACACTAATAATTGCCATATACAATAGTATGGAAAGCGTTGCCACTGTCAAGCATCAGAATTCAATGGTACAAAGGGTCAAAGGAAAAAAAAGAAAGCAAGCAAAAGATGATGATTACCCGTACAGTACACATCAAGAATTGAAAAAGGGAAAGAAAATTGTTGACGAAATGCCGCAATTCCAATTGTTGGATGTAGAAGATGAAGATGATGAGGTGGTACAACAGAGACAAAGGAACCTCAATCAAGGTGGTAGACAACATCAAATGGAACGAAAAAAAAAGTATAGATGTGGCAAGTATCTCAGTGATGATGCGTACCACAAAATCCATACATTACTTGCAAAACAAGACCGATGTAATTATCCATTCTATGTTTTCAAGTTGATTCTACTTCCTTATATCAAAATTATAACATGTAAAGTAAATAGTGGAAAGTAAAGTTGGTACTTACTTTCCATATGAGATGAATGGCATAATGGGTTATGGATTATGGTTACTTTCCATCTAACTAGTAGCTACTTTACAGAGACATCTAAATAGTGGAAACTAAAAAGTGAAAAGTACCTTGTGTTACTTTTCATTTTAGATTCATGCGAAGTAAGATAGTTACTTTCCAGACTCAATGTTACTTTCCAACTGTATATTCAAAACTCTATGCAGCACTGTGAGTTACTTTTCCAATTTCACATGCTTACTTTCCAATGAAACATGATATTAGTTACTTTTCAGGTACAGAAATTTTGAGTTTCGGAAACACTATGCTTTGCAACAAGATCTCAGTTACTTTCCAAACAAACTAGTGGTTTAGTTTTTATAATGGTCATGTTCGGTTGCTGAGAAGTGAGCTGAAGTAGAGTGACTTTTTGGGAAGTGACTTCACTGGAGTGACTTTATGGGAAGTGACTTTTTGGAATTTTTTTAGTTCTAGTGTTTGGTTGGTGTTTGAAGTGGAGATATAGTCACCCCAACTATGGGCAATTTCAGGGATTTTTAATAATTTAATATTTTATTTTAATAATTTTAATAATTAAAATATTAAAAAATATTTAATATTAAATTATTAATATTTAGTAATCTTAATAATTAAAATATTAAAATAATACTATTTTGGCTGATGTGGACCAATCACTAGGTGACACATGACATGTGGGACCCACTTATATTAATATTTTATTATAGTATGATATTATTAATATTATTTGCCACTTCCCGGTGAGCCACTTCAATGACTACGGGCCAAAATCGCCCGAAATCAAATCCGAAAGTGGAAGCTAAATTTACCTTAGAAGTGAAGTGGCTTGAAGTGACTTCAATCTCACTTCAACACCACCAAACAACCGAAGTGGTTGAAGTCACCTCAAAAAAAGTGACTCTAGCTTCACTTCAAGCCAACTAAACACGTCCAATATAGAAGTTACATACTTTACATAATTCCTAATGGGATGAAAGGAACTATTTATTGATCACCATATACTCCAAAATTCATTCAACGAATCACATTAAAAAATGAACAAATACAATGATTAATCTATCAAAATCACTTCACTCATCTCAAATACTGAATTTCAAAGTAGCAAAAATCACTAATCCAGTGGTTCTTTACATTTCTTCCTGTTATGATGACCCTCATGACCACAACGGCCACAAATCTTGGTTCTCACAAACTCTCCCTTGGACCTGATCCTCTTCTTCTTGGGTCTGCCAGGTGGCCTCCTTGATGATGGGGGTAGGACAACTTCATCTCTCAGTACATAATCTGGTTGTTTGATTGACAGAACTGGATATATTGGGAATGAGTAACTCTTCGCATAACATGACGTGTGGAAATAATCATCCTCAAAAGAATTGAGCTCTTCTCTTGTCATCATGATGTAAGCTATAGCATGAGAGCAAGGGATGCCATTTAACATGAGCATGTTCTCTTTTCGATATGAACTGAACCAGATGGTTCTGAATAAACCTCAAATAATGAGCTAGTAGACCTGTTCACAATCCAAGTCCTTCCTTCATCAAATGCTATTGAGAGCTTCCGGTCAATTTATGGACAAATATGTGACCTGAAAATATTGCAAGCATCCCTCCTATCTGCATGCACAAAGCATATGTCAATTAGCAATAGACAATGTCAAAAAGAAAGACGAAAAAGGTATATTCAACTTAAAAAAATCACACCTGACAAATGCTGCATAAGTTTAACCGTAATCATATCAACCAATTTGGTAATAGGGAGGATCCTTTTATCAATAATCCAAGAATTGAAAGATTTTGCAGCATTTGACCATATCAAGCCATATTTGTTACCCTTAAAGTATGCATTGGCCCAGTTCTCATATGGCAAATTTTGCACACTCATCGAACTTATATATGATTGTCTCCTTGAAATCTCCCTTGAAATTTTTGCCGCTGAAAAAACTCCTCAAATTTATCTTCAAGTGATAGAGACAGTAGGCATGATGACATCCAGAAAAACCTCTGGCATTATTTTCAAGAGGCCGGCATTCCTATCAGAAATAAATGTTATAATCCGACCCGGAGAAAGAATTGCTTTCAAACAGACCAGAAACCATGACCAGTTTTCCTCGTTCTACGCATCAACAACTGCAAAAGCAAGCGAATACAATCCTGCAAAACAAATATGCAAAAACAATGTGGGTAGCCACTTATGATGGAAAGTAATAGAGAATTTATTACTCAATTTCCAAAATTCCACCATTACTGATGAATATTCCAAAACAACCAATTGAATTATGTATGATTTGTATATAAAATAACTAATGGAAAGTAACTTATAAAATTCACTACTGAAACATAAGATAGTCACCACAATACACAACTAAAAATCTGGAAAGTAACTAGTGAAAATTAAATAGAAAGTAACTTGTATATAAGATAAGTAATGACATTACGGAAAGTAACTGACGGCTATGAAATTTCACTATTGAAACTGAAGACACTCATGACAATATGCAACTAGAAATATGGAAAGTAACTAATGGAAAGTAACTAGTGAAACTTAAATGTGAGACCTGGGGTACCTGGGTGTCGGTGTTCGCCTGGAGGGCTTGTGGTCGAACCAGGTAACCAGGTAGGCAACCCCACATAGATAATAAGTATATTAGTAACCTTTATAAGACACAACACATTTTAAAGTCATGATGGCAGTGATCCGTCAGAAAACTCCAAGGTTAAGCGTGTACAAAATAACTTATAGAAAAGATAAGTAATGTTATTACGGAAAGAAACTGACAGCTATGAAATTCATTACTTAAACTTAAGACACTCATGGCAATACACAACTAGAAATCTGGAAACTATATAATGAAACTAATAGAAAGTAACAAGGAAAAATTAACTAGAAAGTAACTTATAGATAAGATAACTAATAGCATTAACTAGAATTTATAAAGCAACTAGTGAATAGTAACAGGTGGAAAATAACTAATAAGAACTAATAGAAAATAACTTGAAGTCTAACGCGTAGATGAAATTTCTAACCTTTATTGATGTCCTTCCCCGTGGCAGCCAGCAATTGTCCCTTGAACTTGCCCTTCAAATGAGTGTCATCTAGACTGTCGCGCCCCGACCAGCGAAGGCCCAACCGGGCCGGATGACGTGAACCGAAACCTAACTAAATACGGAAAATTTTGACAAGAGTTCCCTCTAATCTATTGGTCTCCCTAAACCATTCATAAGCACCCTTATTCAACAATTAATTAACCAACCTCAACAAATATATTAGAATAATTCAAAATCCTCGAAAGGGTTAACATTTATATCACACACTCCCGTAGGAGGCTATCTAAACAATAAGGGGTACAAACGACGATCACCACTCCTCAAGCACCGCCAGACACCGTCGCGTCACCAAACACCTACCCGGTAGGGGCCACCGAAGAGGAGCTAGCACATGCACCTACATAACGTAGCTTGGGTAGGAGTGAGCAACTAACCTCATCAAGGAAACTACACTATGACACACACAAGAAGGAGGGAACACAATAATGTCACCCTCAAGCAGAGCCTGGGTGTACACAGAGGCCCCATAGCCCCACCGTGTATCCCTAAGGGCCTCAATCATGGTCTTCCAGAAGAATTGGTCGCATGCCGGGTCACGCTCAGTAGCAGGAAACCAACATTGCCGACTCACAAGCAGGAACCCGACACTGCTGGCGGGAAATGACACCGCTGAGTAGGCATACCCTCTACTCAAGAGTCGTAGAACATTGGACACCGACTACACCTCAGAACCCGGCTCGAGGCTGACACGACCTCTAAACCTCAATCAACATGTATTCAAGTCATCTAAGCCTATCATCGATATCGACTGAATACTTCCATCCAATCCTGGACCACGCTACCCGCCACGGTCCTAGAGCTAGATCAGAGCTATTCGAAAGCCTCAGATCGGCGATCAATCCATCGCCCACACCCTATCCTTATACATCTAATGTACAATCAAAATGCATGCTATGAACACACACATATAAGCAGGTAAGCATGCAACACATGTACTGATATAATACACAAGGTCTGGGCCCAACACCCTGCCGGCTCGGGGTGGTAAACATATAAGTAAGGTCGGGAACTACTACAGCGGTACCACCACCAGCTGCCAGCCAGTTCACAAAGGGAACAAACAATGGGAGGCAACCCTGACAAGTAAGGCTAACAGTACAACATAACAAGCCCTCGGAGCACGCAGACATGCTAGGCTAGGGAAAGCAGTAGGGTAACTCGCCTGTTTGTTCTACACATCCCGGGAGTCATCACTCTCCCGGTTCACCACTACCCCTCATTATGGGGCTAACATGCTTAACATATGTACAAGGTATAAAATGGTAAAGAAAACCAGTACATACGAAGCCCCGCGGGCAAAAGGCATTGAAAAACACCTCCCTGCCACACAAAGGATCGATCATTTCCAACTTCCTAGTGATGGGAAGGTTCCGTCTCTGTCAAGCCCAAGGTGATCGATCTATCCTCCGAAAGGATCGATCATCCTCGCGACAAAGACCTCATCCATGCCAGCCAAGGAAAATGATCGATCATGTGAGGACCTGGCCCTCTACCCCTGTGGCTCGTTGTAGACCGCAAGGGCAATTTGATAAATTGCCCCTTGTTGGTTTGTTCCACACCCGCGTGTGCATACACTGACCTTGGTTGTGTTAGTGTTTGATTAGAATGGTTAGGTGGATCCCGGATCGAAAGATCCTAACTTGGGCTTAAGTTTTAGTCCAAATCTAGCTTTCTGCACTTGAAGGATCGATCTTTCCTTGCTAGAACATCGATCTTTTGGTGCCAGAAAGTCAAGGCGTGATCGTCATACATTCATAGGTCAGTTCGTTTGTCTATAAAACGGACGTAACCCTCTTCCTTGAATTCCTTTTGAAATCCGCGTTCTTGAGCTCAGAGATGCCGGATTTTGAGGAGATTTGGGACGATCCAAGGCCTAGCGCTGGGATTAAAGCAGCTATTGCCTAGGTAGGGATCCTACCTACGTTTGTTTTCCGGTTTTGTGAGTTTTGAGTTGATTGTGATTTGTTTCGCTTAGATCTCATTGAATATATGTTAGTTTGTAGTATTTCCACCGGTTTTGGACTCGTGGTCCTTCATATTACTAGATCCCAGGGTTTTGTAGGACTTGGTGGAGTTTTCCGACGGTATTTCTCGCCGGAGGTTTGCCGGAGAACCCAACAAGATCGATCTTTCTCTTTCTGGGAGAAAGATCGATCCTTCATTGCTGGTCATACTGAACCCAAGCAGGATCGATCATCGGGTGAGGATGATCGATCCTTGTGCCTTGGGTAGCATAGGATCCCCTTTGTCCCGAGGAGGATCGATCTTCCTTGGCGGGGCAAAAAGGATGTCCTCTATCGCGAGGATGATCGATTTTCCTGGGAGGAAGGATCGATCATCCTTGGCACGATATGGTAGGATGCTCTCTGTCACACTGATGATCGATCTTCCTGGGAGGAAGGATCGATCATCTTTGGCTCGACAGGGAAGGAAGCTCTCTGTTACTTGGAAAATCGATCCATCCTTAGGAAAAGGATCGATCCTTTGAGGACAGAGAGGGATTTTCTTGGTTTTGGCCGCGAGGCTTTGTATGTATAGATTTCCTTACAGCTTTATATCTTGTACATACTCTTAAGCATGCTAGCCTCATATTAGAGGTTGTGGTGAACCATGAGAGTGATGACTCCTGGGATGTTTAGAATACGTGAGCGAGTGGCCCTACTGCTTTGCATAGCCTTGCATGCCGGCGTACACAGAGAGCTCTTACCAGCGTGGTTTGTCTCTGTTCTTTGTGGGGCTGCTTCCCGATGCAGGTTGCTGGTGAGTTGCTGGCAGTTGGTGGTGTACCACTGCAGTAGTTCCAAATCTTAAATATCTGTTCACCACCCCCGGCCGGCAGGGTGCGGTGCCTAGACCGTGTTATACTATCATCACATGCTGCTGCATGCTTTAACTGTTCTCTATGCGTATGTACATTGCATGCATCTCTATTGTGCATTAGTTGCTTGGTTAGAGCGTGGACGATCTGTGGGTCGCCGTCCCGAGGCTGGAAGCTCGGATTTAGCTCTAGGACCTGGGTTGGGTAGTTTGGATCCGATTTGAATTGTGGTGTACAGTCAAATTCGATGATAGGCCTAGATGACTGGTACACCTGTTGCTTGATGATTGTAGAGGCGTGTTGGCCTCGAGTCGGATGCTAAGGTGTAGCCGGTGTCCCTCTATGTTGACCCTTGAGTAGAGGGGTTGCCTACTCAGCGGTGCCATTTCTCGCCTGCAGTACTGTTCCCTGCTTGTGGACCAGCAGTGTTAGTTCCTGCTTAATGAGTGTGACCTGACATGTGACCAGTTCTTCTAGAAGACCATTATCGTGGGCCTCAGGGGCACGCGATGGGCTTATGGGACCTCTGTATACACCCAAGTCTTACTTGAGGTCGACACTATTGTATTTCCCTCTTCCTTCTGTGTGTCGTAGTGTAGTTTCTCTGCTAAGCTTAGTTGCTCACTCCTACCCAGGCTGCGTTTTGTAGGTGTAGGCGCTAAATCCTCTTTGGTGGCTGATAACGCGTGAAAAGTGCACAAATCGCCACTTTAACTAAGTCTTGTTAGCCTCCGAGCAATGTTATTTTGATGGTCTATGGTGCATTTCAGGTATAAGAGCCTTCAACGAAGGTTAGATTAAGTTTGGTGCTAAAACGAACAAATAAAGAACCTGCAAAGTCAAAGGAGCAAAGGTGGGCCATCTTTCAAGATTAAACTGTACCTGCTTAAGAAGAACCAGATGATGTGCTATATATGGTTGGAAAGCTCTTGAAGTCTAGATTCCAAAACTTTTTACGGTTTGTGATTTGGAGTTTCCTAGAGTAAGATATGCTATTTTTAGTACAGAGGTGCAGAAGAAGCAGTTACGAAAAATAAAGGGCTGAGATCTAATCCGAGTTAGGGTTTTATTAAGGCCTATAAATAGGTGTTAGGGGAGGATTTTTGGCAGCCACCCATAGGCGAATTTTCCTCTCCTCCTGGGTGTTTCTTTGGTTCTTCTTCCTCCATAAACATTAGGGTTAGGTCTTGAAGATAGATCCATGGCGGGAGCGCGTCATCAACCTTCCCCGATGGATCGTTTCTTCAAGATGAGTAGCTAAATCTTTATTCTAGGAAATTCTATGATGTAATAGGGAGTTTATTTCGGTTTTCCTATGGATCTGAGCATGTAATTTATGATGGTTTAATGGATTAAATTCGGATTTTATATATCTATTGGTCATATTTCTTATGGTGAATGTATTGTTTGCTCTTTGTGCCCTAATTTTGGTCTGTCTTGTCTCGGTTTTTCCGTGGATATACAGCCGGATTTTGTGAAAACTCAAAACATAAGAGTTGTAGATCTCTGTCTTAGCTTTCCAACGAATCTTGAATCGCCTCGTTTCGAATTCGGATGTGAAAGTTACGCTGAGATTACGATCGCTGGTTCTGAGTATTGCATGTTAGAGGCTAGGATTGGGACTTGTTCAAGTTGCTTTCATGCTAGAACCATGTTAGATCTTTGGATTGGATTCTAAACCCTAGCTTATGATTGTAGGAGTGCTAGAACCACTACCTTAATACTAGAACCATTAAGACCTATGATTGTAACCTACAATGCATTCTTTATCTTTGTTGATTAGGCGATCTCAAAGTGCTAGAGCCACTTTGATTATTTTCCTACCAATTATCCGCTGATTTGTTCTTCATTCCGACATAGGCTTCTAATGAATCTATGTTGAGTGATAGTGGACCTAGCCGATCTTCTATCAACCCTAGAAAACCATCTTGAACTTATTGAATTGCTCTTATCCTAGGAATGCCTAGATAGCTCTCGATTACGGATTAGAACTTCCTAGCCTTTTCTCTATTGTTATTCTCCCAATTTAGTTTAAAAGACCAACTATCATCTATCTTCCTTAGCTTTTGATTTAGAACTATGCACGGTAATTAGGCTTAATCCTGTTTTCCCTGTGGACCGACTCGGACTTGCTACTATCTACCCATAAAGTAGTTAGTTAGTAGTTTGATTATAAATTTCTAATTTTGGCGTCCTTGTTAAGGTAACGACACTTTTCAAGGCGTGTCAGAATTTTGGCGCCGTTGCCGGGGAACACGGTTTATTAAGTTTAATTGCTTAGTGTAGTTTTATTTCAATTATTTATCTTTATTTCTGTCATTTATTATAAAATACCAAAAATAGTGCCAGTGCTAATATTTCCTATCTTTTTGATCGTGAGTTAGGGACTTTGACGAAGCACCTTCCAAGCGGAGAAGGAGCATCGGTCAAAGCTTCACCGAGATAGCACTGTGAGTATCTCTAAACCTTGATTGTTCTGGTGATGTGGTATATGGATGAATGTTAGTGAAGATTCAGATTTAAATATTACATTGCAAGAATTCTTGAATTCTCGTGCTATATTGCATAGACCTGTGAATATTTCATCTGATTCATCCATGGAGAACCATAACCCAGAGATTCATCATGATCATGATCATGATGAAAATCCGACCCATCATGAAGATCAAGGTCGCATGAATATGAAAGATTTTTACATTCCTACTTCATTTACTTCAAATTCATGCATTCAACCTCCAGTAATAGGAGCTGCCCACTATGAAATCAAGCCTCAGTTCCTTCAATCTCTTCCTGCCTTTCATGGTCTGTCTCATGAAGATCCCTACAACCATATAGAAGAATTTATCTTGATCAGTTCGACCGTGAAGGTCAATAATTTTACTGACGATGCATGGAAGTTGAAACTCTTTCCCTTTACTCTCAAGGGCAAGGCGAAATATTGGCTTACATCTTTAGAGCCCAGATCTATCACGACTTGGCCTCAACTTCAAACCCAGTTTCTTGCTAAATTCTTTCCAATTACCAAGACCAGTGATCTTAGGAAAGAAATTTCTTCTTTTAAGCAAGCTGATGATGAACCTTTTCATGAAGCCTGGGACCGGTATAGAGAACTCCTTAGAAAGTGTCCTCATCATCAATTTCCTCAATGGGCAATCGTAGAAAACTTCTATAATGGTCTTAAGGAGAGACATCAAATGACTATTGATGCCGCCTGTGGAGGAGTATTTATTACAAATCCTCTTGATGATTCTTGGAGATTGTTTGAAAGACTAGCTGAAAATTCCCAACACCATGCTTCATCCTCTAGGTCTACCCACGATTCTTCCAATCAGACCAAGCCTAGAGGTACTCTGGAATTGAATGAATCGACTCGCTTAGCCCAGCAAGTAGATGCCCTGAGTAGGAAACTGGATCAAGTCTTAAATCAATCAGCCAATCAAGTTGCATCTTCAAATCCTTCAAATCCTTCAATGCCATCTTATACTGCAGATGTATGTTTCTTATGTTCTACTGCTGGCCATGACGTTACTGATTGTTATTTAGCTCCTCATTATCCTGAACTAGTTCAGGAACATATCAACGCCATCAATAATCATTCCAAGCCAGCTTTTGATCCTTACTCCAATACTTATAATCCTGGTCTGCGTCATCATCCTAACTTCTCTTGGAAAACTCCTGGACAGCAGCCTGATTCCTTTAATCCAAGACCACCAATGAATAATCAAAATCCAAATTACCCTCCGAAATTCCAGCCATCATATCGGCCGCCTCAAAATTATTCCTCCCAAGTACCTTATCAATCTCAACCTTCTCAGTCTTGGGAGTATCAACAGTATGGACCTCCACAACCTCAAGCGATTCAAAATCAATCATCTCTTCCTCCACCACAATCGAATCGAAGTGCAAATATTGATGATAGACTTGTTAAGGCTCTTGAGTCTTTTGAAGCGTGTACCCAATTGGTTCATTCCCATTCTCAAGCTTTAGCTAAGATGGAAGCTCAAATGGGTCAATTGGCTAATTCTATGCATAGGAGAGAAGAGGGTAGATTGCCTAGTCAACCAATCCCTAATCCTAGAGGTCAACATTCCGTTGAGTCTTCGCATGAACAAGTCCAAGCTGTCACTACTTTGCGAAGTGGGAAGACCTTTGCTAATATCGAGAAACCGGATGAGGAATATCTAGATCATGATCTTACATCTCAACCTCTTAATGCAACTCCATCTACTTCTCAAGCTCCATTAGATAGAGACTTGCATGAAGCTAATGATGAGGTGTTACCCAAAACTTCAATTCCTGCTCCTCATGATTCTACTTCATCGCCTGAGCCGAATCCTAGGACCTATGTTCCGAAAATTCCTTTTCCTGAGGCCCTGGTAGATCCGACTTCACGTCCTTCTAAAAATTCTAAACTTGATGAGATGGTTGAAGTTTTCAAGAAAGTTCATATCAATCTTCCTCTGTTGGATGCTATCAAACAGATTCCGTCTTATGCGAAATTTCTGAAAGATTTATGCACTCAAAAGCGTCGATCTAGATCTCATGTTTCCAAAAAGATTTTCTTGACTGAACAAGTAAGCTCAATCCTTCGTAGTGATATTCCTCCTAAGCTTAAAGATCCAGGTACTCCTACTATTTTTTGCACTATAGGAAACCATTTGATTGATGGAGCTTTACTTGATTTAGGAGCTAGCGTGAATCTCATGCCTTATTCGTTATATTCCAAGTTTGGTATAGGAGAACTTAAACCCACTGCTATGACTCTTCAGTTAGCTGATCGTTCAATTAAAACCCCACGGGGTGTGTTTGAAGATGTTCTAGTTAAAGTTGGTCAATGTGTGTTTCCTGTGGATTTTGTGGTGTTGGATATGGAACCAAGCTTGCAAACTAAGAAAAATGTTTCTATAATTCTTGGTCGACCTTTCTTAGCTACAGCTAATGCTTGCATTAATTGTAGGGATGGTATTATGACACTTACTTTTGGGAATATGGAATTGAAATTGAATATTTTTCATACGTCAAAACGCCATGCATATGATGATGATTGTTTCATGATAAACGCAATGATAAATGATGATGATATCGATAAGTGTGTGGATGAGGAGGTGAATAAAATAGTGCATGATGATGATGATGATGTGTTTAGTGGAAGTTATAAACGTCCACGTGATGTTGCTGTCTTTGATGATGATGAGATAGTAGTTAAAAATGGTTTCCCAGATCCGAAAGTTGATATTCCAAAGTTGAAAGATGAAGTTGTGGATGTGAAGGATGATTCACCTATTTGTGATGTTAATAATCTTAATCTTGTTGAGGATGCGAGAAACGATGGTTTGTACGAGGAGGTCTGTAAGATTTCTTGGAGGAAAATTTCGATTGATCCTGGACCCCACCTTTCTTCGACTCTAGGTTTACCGTCTTTGATTATGCCACCTAAATTCAGTAATCGGAGAATTTTTAAAGATGGTGATAAAGTTTGGTTGTTCAAGGCCAAACTAAGGGTATCCCTCGGTAAGCCTAGGCCTGGGTGGATCGGCCCATTCATCGTGCACCGGATTCTTTCCCACGGGATTATTAAAATCCGTCATATTAAATCCGGCTCAATTTTTAAAGTGAAGGGTCATAGGTTAAAACCTTATATTGAAAATCCTCCCCACCGTGATCCGACAATGACCTTGGCGGAGTCACATTATAAGTGATTGAATCATTAGCTACGTCGGGCTAATGACGTTAAACTTAGCGCTTGATGGGAGGCAACCCATCTATTTCGCCTTTGCTTGAGTTTGCTTCCGTGTCCCTTAGGTTCATTTCTGTTTGTTTTGTTTTTAGGAGTTTCCTCTATTAAAATTTAGTTTTTAGGAAGCCGTCATCCCCATCTCCAACTCATCCACCACATTCTTCAAAACCCTCTACCACCCAAGCCACTGCTCCTCCATCAACCACCCCTGCTCGAACGCCTGCATCATCTTCACAGCCGTCTTCATCAGCAGCTCCAGCCCCCGTACCTGCGCCTGCTGCACCGATAGAGCCCCGGTCCCTCTGGGCCTCGGCCATGAGTTGTGTTTGTCCTTTCCTAGGACTTATTTTCATCTTGCAGATCTTGTTGCCTAGCTTGTACCCAGGATTGTGTATTTTTGTATGGTCGAGTGGTGGATATTATTGTACATATCTGACATTATGCTTTATATATATATATATATATATATATATATATATATATATATATATATATATATATATATATATATCGCAAGCTTTTTGATTATGGGGTGGGTCGTATGGGTTATTGTTCATGTCTGGGTGTGGATGTGTAAATAAATGTTGATTTGATGCATGTGGAAGCGTAGGAGACTTAATTTTCATAATTATCATGTGTGGAATGTTTGTACCCCATCTGGGCGGCGTTAATAAACAAAGGAGATGCTGCCCAATTTTTCTCTAATCTTACATGTTATATTCTTCTGTGCGATCATGGGGTATTTCTTCTAATATTCTCCAGGCTCGTGCTGTTCTGGTTCACATGTGCAAGCAAATATTAAGAAGTCCCGAGCAAACGTGGTTATCTCTACCCCTTACCTCATTTACGTGCTTGAGGACAAACCCGTCTAAGTTGGGGGGTGTTGCATTCATAGATTTCATGCTTAATATTTTAAGGTAACAACATATTGTACATCCCTTTAATTGTGCCAAAGGAAGGAAATTATGAGAGTTATTGACAAAGATGCATGTTTTAGAAATTTATTTTATGAATTATTCTGATGCTTGTAGGCTATATAAGGGATAGTAAATTTTTACAATGCCTGATATTATTTCTATACTTAAACACTTTTACCATGATTTAAGGATAGCTTGACATATCCTACTGCACATGTTCACTTTCACATGTCGAAGAGTTGAAATTAGATTCTGAGCCTAAAACTGGGATAGATTTACAGTTCTTTGTCATGTCATAGAAGATACATGAATACATGTAATCTTCTGTTCGAAAAAAAAAAAGTGTGTCTGAAAGTGTAGGGTGTTCAACTTAGTAACCGGGCAGTGTGCCTAGCCAGCGTGCTGTTCGCGTAAAACAGTTGAATTACCTGAAATGAAATGAAAAAAAAGGGGCTTCATACTTAGTAACCGGGCAGTGTGCCTAGCCAACGTGCTGTTCACGTAAAACGGTTGAAGTTCCTTGTAAAAGAAAAAAAAAAGAAAAAAAAAAAGAGAACAGAGATTGTTATGTGATAAGTGGAAAATATATGCTGACTCAGGATAGTGATCTTGAATAGTTGAATGTTTGGATATAATGGAGACTCAGAAGCATGTGAAAATTTATTCACACACGGGAATGTTAAAGTTATTTTCGATCATGAGTAAATATGTTGAAGTATTGGAAGTATGTTATGGCATGTTTTGCTTTGCTATATCTTTATGTGACTAGAAGTTGAAGAGTATGTTCATGGGTAATATTTCTGATTCATGCATTAGAGTTGATGATTTTTATGATGGATTTCTAATGACATAGTTAAGGGGATGTATTGATGTTTGTGGGTATCATCACCGGAAACCCTCATGAGACTATAACTAATCCACTAGGGCCACCCAGGGGTTTAAAGGCTTATTACACATGCTAAGTGTAATCGTGAGACCTACGAAAGTGGCTAGTTAGGTTTACTGCTTTATGTTTATTTTTATCTTGCTTTGCTCGAGGACTAGCAAAGATCAAGTTGGGGGGTGTGATAACGCGTGAAAAGTGCACAAATTGCCCCTTTAACTAAGTCTTGTTAGCCTCCGAGCAATGTTATTTTGATGGTCTATGGTGCATTTCAGGTATAAGAGCCTTCAACGAAGGTTAGATTAAGTTTGGTGCTAAAACGAACAAATAAAGAACCTGCAAAGTCAAAGGAGCAAAGGTGGGCCATCTTTCAAGATTAAACTGTACCTGCTTAAGAAGAACCAGATGATGTGCTATATATGGTTGGAAAGCTCTTGAAGTCTAGATTCCAAAACTTTTTACGGTTTGTGATTTGGAGTTTCCTAGAGTAAGATATGCTATTTTTAGTACAGAGGTGCAGAAGAAGCAGTTACGAAAAATAAAGGGCTGAGATCTAATCCGAGTTAGGGTTTTATTAAGGCCTATAAATAGGTGTTAGGGGAGGATTTTTGGCAGCCACCCATAGGCGAATTTTCCTCTCCTCCTGGGTGTTTCTTTGGTTCTTCTTCCTCCATAAACATTAGGGTTAGGTCTTGAAGATAGATCCATGGCGGGAGCGCGTCATCAACCTTCCCCGATGGATCGTTTCTTCAAGATGAGTAGCTAAATCTTTATTTTAGGAAATTCTATGATGTAATAGGGAGTTTATTTCGGTTTTCCTATGGATCTGAGCATGTAATTTATGATGGTTTAATGGATTAAATTCGGATTTTATATATCTATTGGTCATATTTCTTATGGTGAATGTATTGTTTGCTCTTTGTGCCCTAATTTTGGTCTGTCTTGTCTCGGTTTTTCCGTGGGTATACAGCCGGATTTTGTGAAAACTCAAAACATAAGAGTTGTAGATCTCTGTCTTAGCTTTCCAACGAATCTTGAATCGCCTCGTTTCGAATTCGGATGTGAAAGTTACGCTGAGATTACGATCGCTGGTTCTGAGTATTGCATGTTAGAGGCTAGGATTGGGACTTGTTCAAGTTGCTTTCATGCTAGAACCATGTTAGATCTTTGGATTGGATTCTAAACCCTAGCTTATGATTGTAGGAGTGCTAGAACCACAACCTTAATACTAGAACCATTAAGACCTATGATTGTAACCTACAATGCATTCTTTATCTTTGTTGATTAGGCGATCTCAAAGTGCTAGAACCACTTTGATTATTTTCCTACCAATTATCTGCTGATTTGTTCTTCATTCCGACATAGGCTTCTAATGAATCTATGTTGAGTGATAGTGGACCTAGCCGATCTTCTATCAACCCTAGAAAACCATCTTGAACTTATTGAATTGCTCTTATCCTAGGAATGCCTAGATAGCTCTCGATTACGGATTAGAACTTCCTAGCCTTTTCTCTATTGTTATTCTCCCAATTTAGTTTAAAAAACCAACTATCATCTATCTTCCTTAACTTTTGATTTAGAACTATGCACGGTAATTAGGCTTAATCCTGTTTTCCCTGTGGACCGACTCGGACTTGCTACTATCTACCCATAAAGTAGTTAGTTAGTAGTTTGATTATAAATTTCTAATTTTGGCGTCCTTGTTAAGGTAACGATACTTTTCAAGGCGTGTCAGTGGCCCCTACCGGACAGTTGGTAGGCGGTGCGGCGGTGCCAGGCGGAGTCTGAGAGGTGGCGATCTTTTACTGCTTTAACCTTTGTTAGAGAGCTTCCTACGGGAGTAAATGTTGTATTTGGATATTCCCCTCTCCGAAGATATGTATATTAAATTCTTTTGGACTTGTTAATCTTGGGTTCGAGACTTGTTAAATTATTGTTGTTTAAATTGAGGGTGTTTTGGTGAATTGCTAAGGAGACCAATAGATTAGAGGGAAGATCCAAATACAACATTGATGGTGTTTTGGTGAATTGCTAAGGTGTTTTGGTGTTTTGGTGTTTTGGTGTTTTGGTGTTTTGGTGTTTTGGTGTTTTGGTGTTTTGGTGTTTTTGTGTCTTTGGCTTTCGCGGGTCGGGGCGCAACAGATCATCTCCACCAGATGATCGATCATGCTCGGGCTAGGCATAACCAACCCAGAGTGATCGATCATTCCTAAAAAATGATCGATCATTTTGGGTTCTCCGGCGACCGGTCGACGAGAAATACCGTCGAAAAACTCTATCAAATCCCACAAAACCTTTGGATCCGGTAGTACGAGGGACCACGAGTCCGAAACCGATACTTACATTGAAAACCAACATGTATACTAGCATATCTAAGCAAAAGAAACACAAACAAACTCAAAACCACCAAAAACAGGGAACTCAAGTAGGTAGGAACCCTACCTAAACTAGAGCAGCTTCAATTCGAGCTACTAAGCCAAGGATCGCCCTCAACCTCTTCCAAATCCAGCCGGATCTGAGCTCAAGAACGGCGGATTTCAAAAGAGATTAAAGAAGGGGGTCACGTCCGTTTTATAGACGGACGAACCGACTTATGAATGATTGATCTTTTCCTCAAGAAAAATTGATCCGTCATGACGATCCAATTTCTCTTTCTGGCACTAAAGGATCGATATTCTTAGCAAGAGAAGAACGATCATTTTGGTGCAAAAAGCTAGACTTGGGCTAGAACACAAGCCTAAGTCCGGATCTTTCGATCCCAGATCCACCTAACCGTTCTAAACAAACATTAACGCAAACACGGTCAATGTGTGCACACGCAGGTGTGAAATAAACCGACAAGACGCAATTTACCAAATTGCCATTGCGGCCCACAAAACAATGCGATACACCGGATCGCGCGCTCAACGTGAAACAAGCAAACGAGCAACAGACCCGACCCAGGCGGTCGACCAAGGAGTAGAGGGACAGGTCCTCACATAGACATAGCAATGGCCAGCAAAAGTTGAAACCTTCAATACTTGCACTCATGGCTACAAACAATCTCCTAAACCGACCAGTTTCCTCATTGACCTCAACAACAAAATGAGAACCTGGGTTTGTGTCAACTACAGACTAAGCATACCATCATAACATTTCGAATGAACCCTTGTCATCCCCCAATACAACCTTCTTCGCCTTTTCAACCCCACCTCACGCGATGTCATATGAAATTTCCACACCATAATATGAATGAAAAGATTTCATAACCTCAATAGGTCTAGTGCTGGGCTTAATACGCACCTGGTCATGTATCAAATAGGCGACAAGATCTGAATTCATGCGTTTATGCCTCATTGTGCGAGATCCCGCGCCACACGTATGAACAACGTTAAACTTTTTCACGTAGAACAAACCATTACAAGGCTGACGAGAACCTTTGACCATCCATTGGCAACCACTTAACACCTTCTTGGAACACTCCGCCAACACCGTCTCACTATTATTTTTCACATACTCAAAGTCATATCCATACTCTACTGTCAGCTTAGCCATGCTTAGTCTAAATTCCTTAGCACTACCTTCAAACATTTAACCTACACTATGGATAGCCCTCTCCCTGCCATATGTCAACAAGACCTTCTTGGGGTGCTGACAAAAGGATGGCAACAAATTAATGTTCTCATCACCAGAAAAACAAGGAACAATGCATGAAGAAGCATCACCGACATTGCTACAATAAATGCTTTCAATTTTACTCCAAACATCTGCAATAAAACGCTGAATTTGAAATGATAACGCAATGGAAACCATACTCTTGAAATCAGCCTCAGATTCAAGAACACACTTCGGGTGTTCAGGTATCGAATAAGATAGACACACTATTCTCACCCAAGTTTGACCACTTATCACAACAATTCCAACTGCTCCATCAAAACATCCAACCATTTCTATTCCACATATTAAAGTCTCATCACAATATTTAAACAACAATATCAACCTCTAAGCCATCATCAACCCTACACAACACAAATTACATAAGAATCCTGATTTGTGAAAAGTAACTTATGATAACTAAGTCACTAATGTGTAATTGAATGCAAGCGTCGGAAACTTACTTATGAAATCACTGCTGAATCATGTCAGTATCCAACTTGAATAATGGAAAGTAACTAGTAGAATAATATGGAAAGTAACTAATAAACTAATAGCAAATGTGGAAATTAACAAATGGAATTATGAAAAGTAACTGATAGAAAATCATTCCCAAGCAACCAATATTATTCTCCAAGGTTTGTATGGAACGTAACTAATTGAAATTAACTTGTCAGGAACACTACTGAAAATGAAGCCATTCATACTAAATATGCAACGAGAAAAATATGGAAAGTAACTAAACAAACTAATGAAAAGTAACTGGTGGAAAGTAATTGATGAAATCACTTCTGAATCATTCGTCAATATCCAATTAGAGGAAAGTAATTGATGAAAACATTACTGAATTGTTTGCAAATCTGAAAACTAATGATTTTTATGAAAACAAACCGATATAACACATCAAACAAAAGCCAATGATTCACCAAAACAAACGGGAGAAAAGTACATGAATCGTGGATAATGACAATCCATGAGAATACCTCGATTTAAGAACAAAAAACAGACGGAAGAATAGAGATCCCGCGAGATCAACACGAGATCCTACCACGGATAAAACAGCGACAAGTGTGCAAGCGACACGAGATCCTACCATGGATAAAGCATCGACAACCGTGCGAGCGAAGGGAAAAAACGAGAACAACTGGCCGTAGACGAAGGTGTCGGCAATGGATACCTTCTATGGCGAATGGCCGAAGAAATAGGTGTACGACTAAACTAGGGCGTATCAAATGCGAGAAGGAAGGCGAAGCATTCGCCAGCTAGCATCACCGACTAACGAGCACGATTTGGGAAAGAGGGTATTTTGGTCATTAAAAACTACTTCTAACCATAACGGTATGTCAAAGTAGTAAAAGCCTTAAGAAAAAGGTATACATATTTGGACGCAAATATTTCCATATAATGAGACTAAACGCTAATTATTCGTTAGAATAAAGTTTTGTGTACATTACCACGTGGCATGTATAATGCACATGCAACCTAATCGGTATCTATTGATCTATTATATCAATAGTGAGATACCGATGGATTAGATCAACCATTCGGTACTTCCCTATAATCCGATCATTGGATCGGTATCTCATTACCGATTCGACGGCGTGTGTAATATACATGGTTTGGATCATGTACACAAATCAGCGCTCGTCAAGCTATTAATATGTTTTTTTATGACCATGATGGATGATGGATGATGGATCATAGAGATTAGATAGCGTTGAGTGAATGCGGGGGGATTAATTGCCTAAAAGGCCCCCCGGTCATCCCTATTAGCAGACCAAGACCCCACCCCCTAAACCGTCGAAATCCCAAAATTACCCTCCGATTCCCTCCGGCATTAATGGTCATGGACCACATGACGTGGCATGGCCATCCGATTCAATAGTCGTCATAGGCATTTCGAGAGCATATGGTAGTGGCCACGTGGCGTGTTTTCATTCGTCCACGTAAGATTTAAAAAAAAAAACCTCATGTCGACGTGAGAGTAGAGGCTGTCACTCACTCACGCCTCATCCTCCTTCCCGCCAGTAGAAGCTTCTCCCCGTCAAAATTCTTGTCAGTACTTACACCTTCACCTGCTTCATCTCCTTCCCATGGTCATCTCCTTCTCCCCTTCACCTGCTTCACCTGCATCCTTGCATGACAGTCTTCTCCCTTGGAGATAGCAGTCTTCTCCCTTGGAGGAAGACATGGATGTGGAGATGAGAAGCATTGAGCTGCATCTCCACTACAATGGGCAGGCCGTTTGCAATGACGGACTGCCATACTATTACGGCGGGTCTTCCCATATCGATGAGTTTTCGTCCAACCTAACACTCATCGAACTGAAGTCTCGTTTTTACCTTTTGAGCAATCTGACTCCAAACAATGTGGAGATGTTTCTAAGCTACGAGATACCCGACGATCTGTATAAACCATTTACCCGCCTAGACAACGAGGAAGACATGGATCGGCTCTTCATCCTTCTCGGACGACCATTGTGCCAAGTACTTTAGAGTCTTCGCGTCCACAATACAACCATATAGCCCTGGGTACACCTCTTGTGCACTGTGCGCATGGAATATTCATATCCTCTTTATAATGCTATCCCGCATGACTTAGTTCTGACAATGCCGATTCGGTGCGTGAGAAGGCATCTAAGCCCCGTGGCCTGCTCAACATTGACCTGAACATACCCATCGAACCAGATCTCAGTGAAGAGGATGAACTAGATCGCACAGTCGAAGATATGTGGATAAACAGACTCACGCCGGAGGCTGATGGGTAAGTAGCAGAATAGCGAGTATTTTAGTAATACATGTGGTTTCGAAAACAATTGTACGTGTTCGAAATTATATCCACGTGTACGAAATTGGATATATGTGTGTACAAACATTTTGCACGTATATCTTGTTTACATGCTTGCAACGTTGTTGTCATGCGTATAAATAGTTTATACTCGTGTTAAATAGTTTATACTCGTATTAAATTGTCACATATAAATACGAGCGCATTTCTTCATTGCTACTAATGTTTAAGTACTGACTTGACCTAACTATATGCGCAACTATGTAGATGGGCATGTTGTAGACACATATGATATGTACGATGATATACATTTCGCCCAAGACTGGTTACATGACAGTCAGTGTGAGAAGCCGCATGATGTGTTAACGGGCGATGAGAAAGATGAGTACATTCTGAACTCCGAAACACTGGAAGCTCGAGCAATCTACTTTTTGAATGCCCCGGAACCATATATTGGGGAGAGGTTCCCCAACAAATCAGAACTGAAGATGGCGCTAGTAAGATACGCCACAACACATTGTCCTGCTTGTGATTGTGCATCATGTAGTCTAATAACACATTGTCATGCTTGATGCTCGGCATGCCAAGGAAGTGGTCGAATGGTATCTAGCGGATGATTTTAAGGTGCACATCCGCCGCGTACTTTCGTGCGGCCTCCTTGATCTTCGCCGCAAAACAGTTGGCCACAAACGGGGTTGTCCCCGGCTTGCTGCTCGATTCATCTATAGGATTGTATGCACGCGTTAAATAAAATAATACATGTACATAAGGACACATATTAACGGGTATAAGCAATGACACGATGTTAACAACAAGCATAAAAGGTGCGCAACACAACATGTAAAACAATGCATGAAACAAAATAATAGGACTGAATATCATCGAGTATAAACATATACCCGATGTTAACAATGAGCATAAAACAGTACGCAGTAGGGTAGGTAGAAAAATAATGATAACAAAATACCAACACATATCATCGGGTATGTAAAATATACCCGATGATAACGAGTACAAAAGTACTCCATATAGTATGGAGAAAATTAGCGAGCACAAAATACGAATTAATATCATCGGGTATAAAAAGATACCCCATGTTAACACGGAGCATAAAAGGTTCGCAAAACAGCAGGTAAAAAAATGATGATCACAAAATACTAGGAGTTAATATCATCAGGTATAAAAATACGCGTGATTTCAAGATAATCGATGGGCGAAAGTGTGGTCAACGACTAAAAAAAGAGAGAATAAGGGTTAGGTAAGGTAAACGATGGGGATGATCCATAGAAGGAAATAAATTTACATTTCTCGTTGCAATAAGGGTTTGTAGGTGCTCTTCTACACACTAAAGTAGAGTAAAGCTACCTTTGGGTTTGGGTTGAAGTCTTTGGATTTTCTCGACCGCTATTACAATAGCTGTTTCCATGGCTTTGACAAACGCATTCGAGAGTACTCCCTCCATTTCTTGGGTGATTGGGTGGACTTCAACTTCGGGTCGTAGGGTATGGCGACCGTCGGAGAAGACTCGGAAACACCGTCAGAGAAACGTGGGGGGGGGGTTGAAGGATCGGGAGAGGAAAAGCCGGGTTAGAAATAGGAGGCTTGTTTTTACGGATAGGATTTAATACTCGTGGTTGAAGTCCAGTTTTGACGCGAGGGGCAGCCACTTCACATCGTCGCGTCTTTACTGATGCGCCGTGTAGCTAGCGAATGCAAGCACGCCACTTGACCACTAACATACGCTCTCGAGTGCGTCTCGAGTCTTACGCCGGTTCAAATGCCTAGGACGGCTATTGAATCAGATGCATGGTCATTTATGGCCATCCATGACCATTAATGTCATGGGAAATCGGAGGGTAATGTTGAGATTTAGATGATTTAGGGTCGAATCTATAAAATATTAGGAGTGGGTCTCGGTATGCTGATAGGGATGCCCGGGCGGGGGGGGGGGGGGGGATCCACGCGGGGGAGCCTGTGTGGCGGTGAACCGAGTGACGTCGCAATCTGTGGCTTTATTAGCGTCAACTCCGCGTCCCAAACCGCGTCGAGCCCACCTCGAAGTCATATATTTATTTTACCCAATAAAAAAAAAGATTCCGAAGAAAAGCCGAGGGCTGAAACGGAATAAAGCAACAGAGGAAAAACCAAGAGAGGGTGATTGGGAGGAACAAAGTTACCGCGAGTACCACGACCTCGCATTCCTCTATAATTTCATCCCACTTTCTTCGTACTTCATATATATAGAAAAATCATCATAACCAGCAATTCCAAGCATCATATAACCTCAATCGAATACCATGATTCGCCCATCTTCATTTATAATTTTGTTTAATTTATTATAGTTTCTTACTCTGATTTAGATGGGGCAAACGTTCTTGATACTAAAATTCTTCTTCATGTATCAGTTGAAACTAAATTTACTGATCTTAATTATTATCCTCATTGTACTATGTGCTGCATTTGATAGTGATAACACGTCCGGGTTACAGGTATTTGATGACGATGATCTGGAAGCTGGACACCAACCGGTCTATATATAAGTAACAACCCCCCTATCTCATTACTATACGAGTAAGGACGCGATTATAACGCCCTTTTCCTCTCTCTCTCCCTTCCTCATCTCCGATTTCCAACTCCGTCTCCTCGTTTTCGATCGCAATGGCGAATCAGCTTACCGATGACCAGATTGCCGAATTCAAGGAGGCCTTCAGCCTATTCGACAAGGACGGCGACGGTCTGCTCCCTTCGATCCTCGCTATGTGCCTTCCTTTTTTTCTGTTTTTTTTCTTCTAAGAATCAGTATAATCTTTAACGTTACGGGTTTAGAAGACCTAGTTGATTAGATCTTGTGCTCGATCGTGTCTTTTGGTGGTTTTGTATTTTGGATTCAGATCGGGGAGGCTATCATGGTGGATTATGGTTTCACGCGTCTTTAGGGTGGTTGATCGTTTTCAGCGGCTAGTTTTGGGCGGATCTTGTGGTTTTTCTCGATTAGTGTTCCCATCCGTTGTTATCAGGAGCTATTGTTTAGATTCGTCTCTTCTAAGAATATTGGACTAGTTGGAGATATAGAGATGTTTACTAGTTGTTGCTTGTCTTTGGTAGGTGTTCTCTTGGTCTTTTAATCGCTTTGCTGCTTAGCTCTGGCGGAGTTGTTGGCTTCATGCGTTTTGCACATCCGTTTAGGTTGCTGATCTATTGTTTTGAGATCCTGTTCATATATGCTTTTCGCCTACAGATCTGATATGTTGATATTTCATAATAAAAAATAAAAAAAAAAAGCTAGTGTTTTGAGATCCAAAATCGGGACAAGCAAATGAGATTCGTGTATATGTGATGTTGAGAGTTACTTGGGAGGTTCCCAAGGATTTTGATACCATGTGAGCGAACTTGCTAAATAGCTGAGATCCATCCTAACCTATTTGATTGCTGTTGTGATTGAGGTTATGTTGGTTAGGTATTGACATGACAGTTCTTGATTCTCGTAGTGCAAAACTTAGCATGTAATAGACTTTGCATCATTTGTCGTTGTTGAACATCTTCAGATGTGTTGGATCTAACCTGTTGATTTGAGTCTAATCGCTTTTATATGGCCAATTTTATTGCATGTTGATTTCTTTCCATTTTCACGGCATACCTTTACTCTTGGGGTGTGATTAATTTATAATCGTATTATGAGGCGGATTCAACTTTGGTCATTATGAGCATAAACAGTCCAAATAGATCGTATTTTTTGGGGTAAATAAAAAGTAAGAGTTAGGGTCTGTTTCCTTGGTCTGTTTCCTTGTTTCAGTATGAAGTGAAACATGCAGAACAAGCAAAAAAATTTTGGCTAAAGACGATGACATATCTCCTATATGGTTGATATTTTAGAGAAACAGTTAGGCCTATTTGATGGCATACTTCTTGGATCCAAGACAGGCGTGTCGAGCATCCATGTGTCATGAAGTATGTAGGCAATAAAAAGTCCAACTAAGGATCATCGCTTCAAAAAATTATTATCCTTGAATAGACAACTTTTAACGTTATGGACAGTAGGAAATGTATAACAAATGAGGAGGTCGTTAATTTCCTATTTGGTTTTATATTTGCTTTAGTCTTCAATGAACTTGTCTGATGTAAGTCGCATGTATGATATATAAATAGAAATCCTAATAAAATCTCATCGAGAGGGTACAATTATGACGAATTGCATGAGAAAAAGTGCCATGCCAAGTTTCCAAGATGAAGATAGTTCCAATGAATGAGCATTCCCGTAACAATCCTTGGAGACGAAAATTCCATTCATGGATTGTATTTGGTCAAAAGCGCAACCACACTTATCGTTCTAAGACAAAGCTCATTTCTTATTTGCTGCCCTATTTCAAAGCTATGTACGCTTTTGCTTGCAAAGGTTCTTTACTTATAGGCCCAAGTTCTTAGTCTGAGACCCTTGGACGATAGGATCATGGATTGCCATGCTGTTGGCACGCTCCGTGCCGTCGGCACGGAGCGCGCCCCCGTGCTATTCTAGATGAATGAAATTCACTCGTATTCACACGCTCCTTGGGCAACATCTTTTATAACACCTTCAAAAACAGATAGCCTTCCAACAGGAAATTCATAAAAAATTTCAAACTTTTTTTAACACCTTCAAATACGGACAAATACTAGTTTTCTAATTTGTCCACCAATTTGAATTAATTTTGATGTAAAATACACCATTTATCAATTAATATGAAAATTATCGTAAGTAGTTAACATAGAAAGTAACATCATCAATTAACGTAAAAATTAACATGAATAAGTGATAAGAAAAACTAAATAGCATCAGAAAGTAATATAATAACTAAAATGATTATTAACATAAAATTTTAATATTTCATATGATACTTTTAATTATTGGAAAGTTACCGTTATTAGATAAAAAAGAATGCTAAAAACAATCATTATTAAATAAAAAAATGTTACTAACTACCATAATTAAATAATAATAATAAATAAATAAATAACATACTATCAGAAAGTAATTAAATAGAGTTACCTGTCACTTTTCCTATCTCTCTCCTTTTCTTTGCCTTTTCTTCCACTATTCTCCTCTCTCTCTCCCCTTTTTTTTCTCCCACATGTGGCCCTTTTTTCTACTTTTTCTCCCACACGCAGCTCCTCCTCCTCTCTGGCTCCTCTCCTCCGCCTCCGGCTCCCCTCCGCCTCCTCCCCTCCGGCTCTGCCCCCCTGCTTCCCTTCGGCTCCTTCTCCGACTCTGGCTCCGTCTCCTCCTCTTCTACGCCTTGTCCTCCCCCTCCCCTCCGGCTCCTGCTCCGACTCCTCCTTCCCTCCCGCCCTCTCCTCCCTCTTCTTTCTTCCCCTCCTCCCCTCTTCCTCTTTTCTCTCCTCCCCTCTCTTTCTTCTCCTCCTCCCTCCCCTCCGGCTCTGGCTACCCTCTGCTCCGGGCTGCTCCTTCCCTCCTGCTCTCTCCTCCCCTCTCTTTCTTCCCCTACCCTCCCTTTCTTCTCCTCCTCCCTCCGTCTTCGGCTCCCCCTCTGCTCCGGACTCCTCTTTCGATCCGGTACGTATCAGGTCCGTACTGGGTGATACGCTATGTATCACCCCGGCACCTCCCCGATACCGATACGAGGGGGGGGGGGGGGGGGGGGGGGGGGTTTAAGGCTGTGTATTGTCGTCAATCATGTTGGATACCTCCATCGGTGAAGTCCATGGTTTTTTGTGCAACATCTCCCTGCCATTTTGAGAAGCTTGGAAAAGATACTAGCTATGATTTATTGGTTGTGGAGTGTAGGAGCCAAAGAGGCAGTGAGCCAGGAATCTGTCTATAAGCATTGTCATAAATCATGGGAAGTGAAAGAAAGAGTCCTTTGAGCAGTTAGTCACAATTAGTTTGTATTGGAAACATTATTGACTGGACAGAAATGTTCACCAGCTGTTAACCTTTGATTTATGAGATTCTTAATTCTTCTTTTGTCTGCAAATCTTCACTTGAGGATCCTTATACTCTCTCTGTAGTGGTGTGATGGTTAGACATGCACAATATGAAACACCATTTTGACGAGGATTTGAACTTGCTGGTAAATGGTGGTAGACAATTGGTTGTTGGACATGGTGTTTGGATAATTGATCACCAAGAAATTCTTTTTTGCATTCGCTCCTGTGTGGTGGAACTTTCTAGTGCCTTCATAGCATGCACTTGTAAATTGTGTTCAACTTGGTGCTAATTGGAATCATTAGATTGTACATTTCAGGAAGTTTTAGGACGCAAGCATGGTAATGACTCTTGTTGTTTCTCCATTCTTTATTGACTAATTGGAAATCATTAGATTATACATTTCAGGAAGTTCTAGGATACAAGCATGGTAATGACTATTGTTGTTTCTCCACTCTTTATTGACTCCTGTAGTAGAAATGTATATAGATAATTATTTGCTTTTGGTTGATACAACAGGTTGCATCACGACCAAGGAACTTGGAACTGTCATGCGATCTCTTGGACAGAATCCAACCGAGGCTGAGCTTCAGGACATGATAAACGAAGTTGATGCCGATGGTAATGGGACAATTGATTTCCCAGAGTTCCTCAACCTGATGGCACGCAAAATGAAGGATACTGACTCTGAAGAGGAGCTTAAGGAGGCCTTCCGGGTTTTCGACAAGGACCAGAATGGTTTCATCTCTGCTGCTGAGCTTCGCCATGTCATGACTAACCTTGGCGAGAAGCTCACCGATGAGGAGGTTGACGAGATGATCCGTGAGGCTGATGTGGATGGTGATGGCCAGATCAACTACGAGGAGTTTGTCAAAGTCATGATGGCCAAGTGAGGAAACTCCTCCCTGCAAATAACTAGAAATATCTATGGTGGAACTTGAAGCAGATAAGTAGTGCTAAGCCATGCTATTTTCTTCCCTTCTTGCCTTGTAGGTAGTTTTTTACTTATTAGCCCTAGTAGTTGTGGAAAGAAAAACGGGTGAAACTATCCTCTTTTTTCTTGGGTGGCTGTGTTGTTGCTTCACCCGCGTCTCTCTCTCTCTCTCTCTCTCTCTCTCTATCTCTCTGTTTTCTACGCTTGTTTGATGTAGCTTTTATGTAGGTCCTGCCTTTGTCATTGATTTCTTCTTTGCCGAAATTTGGTAAAAGGCACGGATTTGTCTTCTATGATTGTACCTCCAAATTCTTGTTATTTGGGATTTTTTTTTAAAATTTTGGTTGTCTTGGGTGACAAATTAAACAAGCTGTGATATTAGACGGTATCCAACAATTATGATGATGAATCAGTTCTTCTTTCTTTTTCCTTTTAATAAGATACTTCTTGTGAGGTCTAGGGATACAGAGCAGAAAGATGCCTACTGGTCATAGCCTTCTACTCGAGTGCTCTATCTATTAATTATATGGCGTTTTTGAATATGCCCATGACGTCTGTTTTTTTTCAATGCTTTGGTTGGTGCTGTATGCCTTTTGCACTCATGCAATCATCATGCACCTCAACCTTAGATACTAGTATGACCTTGCTCTAAGCGTGTTTGAGGAGATACTAGTATGACCTTGCTCTAAGCAGCCTTTAGTTTCGCTGTCCAATATTTCTTCAGGTGCCTGTAAAACCTACCTAAAATATCGTAATTCGTAAAGGATTAACCGAAAAGTGATGAGTGAATGAGTGATCGGAATGAAATGAGCGAGTGGTGAATGTATGAAGAGAGATGCACAGCCGACCGTTTTCATCACTCAGGCCTTCAGTACAATAAACACATGGGTGGGTCACTCCAAAGTCGTCCACTTTTTGCATTTTTCCGTGGGTCATGTATGTTTGATGCTGATGCCTTATCGGAGATGTTTTGCATTAACTAAAAGAATCGAGAGTTGCGAAAGGACGATGCGAGAGGGAAAACAAAAAAGAAAAAAGAAAAAAGAAAGGAAGAAAAAAGAGCTTGGTGGGGATGAGTGAATCCAAAGACGGTCTGATTGATGATTGGAATCCTTTTGGTGCAGAATGCGACAGAAGAGGGTAGCTGAGAGAAGAGACACCGGAGGAGAATCGGGGCCAACAGGTCACAAAAAGAGTGGCTGTGCTTGTTCCCGCAAATGCACCATCCTCTGATGATTCCGATGCTCTCTGCTCTTCTATATATAGCGATGGTATGTAATAATTTGCTTCGCAATCCCCAGCCTTCGGCTCAACTAAGCCACACCATGAAAAAAGAAAAGAAAATGACTATTGTTGTAATCTGTGTGCATGTGAATGAAATCACATGCTCACTATTGATGAATGACTAGTCTAGTTGATAGAAATTGGATTGAGACAAAAGCATTTCATGATGCTTTGTCTTCATATCATCCCATTTGCCTATAAATAGGCATGGGGTGAACGAATGAATGTGAGTAGTGAGATTGAGCTCTTATGTTCTCATGTTGCTTCCTCTCCTTTCTATCTTCTTGTAACTAATAAGTGTTAGAGTCCCTTTTCTTCTTATTTTCTCCTTTCATCCACTTGCAACTAGTATGAATCAACAAGTTAGTAGTAAGCAAGTAAGAGGATTACCTATTTCCTTGATACATTTATAACACGTTATCAGCACGAGTCTCTACAGCGTAGAGGAAAGGAGAGAACCAATCAGGTATATTTTACTGACTATTGCCTTGTAATTATTCTAGTCATTTTCATACTAACCTAAGTTATACAGTGTTTTGAAGCATATGCTTGTACCTGAAGTACAAGCTATATATATGAAGAACAGACCACTGTGATGCCTGAAGCACACATGGTAAAATGATTGTACCCGAAGTATAAAATTAAAAAAGTGCCTGAAGCACTTAATTTGCACATGAAGTGCAAATCACTGTATTGTGCCTGAAGCACATTATCTCGCACCCGAAGTGCAAATTAATTCAGTACCAAAAGTACATATATTAATTTCTATTGTTAATATAATACATGAGTTTATATTTGTTTAATGCTTTGATAAATGCAAGTCATTCACTATATAAACTTTTCAGAATGGGTTAATATCAACCCTTCGGGGCCGCCCGAGTGATCAGCGCGACCGCTCGAACTTATGGAATGAAGCGCCCACAGTTCGAATCTGGATCTTTACCGATCCGCGAAAAAAAACCGGAGCAAAAAAAAAATAAAAAAAATTTATTGCTATTTCTTTTGCTTTAAATTAATTTCTAACATTTCTCTTGTACAGCCTAACCATGTCTAGCCTGAAGTTGGAGTTTCTTCCCCTAGAAGTTACCGGAAGTAACTTCTTGTCCTGGGCACTAGATGCTGAGCTCCATCTGAATGCCACAAATCTGGGGAATGCAAATAAGGAAGGGAATACAGCCACGCAGATTGAAAGGGACAGTGCCCTGATCTTTCTCCATCGTCACCTTCATGATGATCTAAAAAATGAATACCTCACTGTACGGGACCCACTAGTCTTATGGAGAAACTTAAATGATAGGTTCCAACACCTGAAAACTATCGTTCTTCCCACTGCCTAGTATGAGTGGTTACACCTTCGCCTCCAGGATTTCAAAACCATTAGTGAGTATAATTCTGCACTCCATAAGATCACCTCCCAACTAAAGTTATGCGGCCAGACCATATCTGACCATGATAAACTTGAGAAAACTTTCTCCACATTCCATGCCTCCAATCTGATTTTACAGCAGCAGTACCGACAACGTGATTTCAAAAAATACTCTGAACTCATTGATGCCCTACTGAAAGCCGAGAAACAAAACCAGATCCTGCTGAAAAATCATGAGTCTCGTCCATCTGGTTCTGCCCCATTTCCTGAAGCAAATGCTAATGTCCATCGTGAACATGGCCACGGACGATGGCGTGGCCGTGGACACGGGCGAGGACGAGGCCGTGGTCGTGGGCGATATAATGATAGGTTCCATTACTACCGCGAAGGAAATAGTGATCCTACTCCCTACCCTAAGAATGATCAAGTAGAAAATAGAAAGAGAAAGGAGCCTGAAGACGGAACCTCCAAGAAGAATGATGATGAATGCTACCGATGTGGGGGAAAAGGGCACTGATCTCGCAACTGTCGTGCGCCCAAGCATGTTGTGGAGCAGCACACAGCCAAGGGAAAGAAGAAATGTGTTGAAATGAACTTCACAGATTTTGATGGCCCGGCTGATATTCCCTGTGAGGACCAGCTCCTCCAACCCGGTCCGACCACGTTAGGTCGAGGGTCTGGCCCGTTTGGCCTTGTTCCGCGATCGGGTTGATCGCGAAGACCCCAAGGGCAATTTGATAAATTGCGCCTTGACGGTTGGTTCCACACCCGCGATGTACACACACGGCCTCTGATTGTAATTTGTGTTTGATTAGATTCTCATAGGCTTTCTCGATCGGAAGATCGGAGCTCGATCGGAGTGAATCAAGACGGGCGGTTGGATCGCGACCACTGTAGCAGCCCGGCTACTGTAGCAAGGCGGTTACTGTAGCTACAGTAACACCTTTAAGAGCCCCCCTTATCCTCTTCTTCTCTTCTGGTTTTCCTTTCTCTTTCCCTGCCCGTGGCCATCTCCTTCACTTCCTTCCCTTCGTTCTCCCTCCTCCGGTCACCAAATCGAGTGCTTGAGGGCTCGTTGGATTCATGGAAGCATGAGGAAGATCTGTGGACTGGTTTGGAGCTGGATTAGCGGATGATTAGCGAGGATTCAGCTGAGGAAAAGCGTATTAAGGTAGGTTTCTTATTTAAGGTTTGATTAGGAGTTGTTAGTTTTTGTGTTTGTTTGTTCTTCAGTCTAAATATGCTAGATGGTGTGTTATAGCTTGCTTGACACCTGATTGAAGTTTGGTAGGAATTGAATTTGATTTGATATGGATTTAAGCATGTTTTTCATCTCTTGATTTTCGAATTTTCTGTTCTAGCAGAACAGTGGTGTTCTAGCTTGTTTTCCGGCTTCTACGTGCATGATCTGAGTTAGATTTCTAAATGTAAGTTGTAGATCTATGCGTTATCTTTCAGTGCCAACTGGTTTCATGATTTTTGGAGCAACGTATAATTTTTGGTGAATTAAGTAAGCTGACTGTGTTGAAACAGGGCAGCTGGTTTAAAGTGAGGATTTAAGTGGTTTTTATATATTTAATTGAGCTGATTTTTGGAGGGGTTGATCTTAGTGATATTTAGGCGTGATCTGGAAAGTTTGGTTTAAATCCAATTTATTTTTGAAGGGATTTTAATTGGGTTTATCTAATCTGAGATTTAACCGAAATTATATGTTTTGATCTATTTTCGTTTATCCGATCGATCCAGTTTTCGGATATGTGATTCGGGGTATATTGTTGAGTAGGCATCTCAAGTTTCACATCAATCGGACGGTTGGATTGAAAGATATGATTTTCTGAAGTTATCAAGATCATTTGCGTTAATATTGATAAGTCTAGTTTTTTGATATTATCTTAGATATATAATTATTATATCTGATTAAGCCCGTGCGTGGCTTGTGGTTGAATCAGGGGAGCCGCGCCTCCCTTGGGATGTGTAGAATGAATGGGCCTTACGTTCGCCCTAAGCTTTGAATATAATATTATTATATTGCTATCATATCTGTTGATAGTTTAGCTGGGATTGCTTTCCGTTGTAGGCCTGAGTGCCCTTTTATCTGCTTTATTCTAGACTGATGCTATGCATACCCTTAGGCGGGCTGTGTGCTACGCCTGGTCCTGTGTAATGCTTGGCATATTGGTGCATGCATAAACTGCTGTTATGTGTATGATCATACATCTCTTGTTTGCACTAGATGCATTCCTAGGCTAGGCATGGGTGATGGGTTGATCGCCGATCCGTGGCTCTCGGGTAGCTCGGATCTAGCCTTAGGACTGAGGCTGGGTAATCAGGTCTAGGACTTAATCTGTTATAATAATCTGATGATTTTGAGGTGACTGTCTAGTTGGTTGCAATTTATGCTTGTTTGAGGTTTAGAGGTCGTGTCGGCCTCGAGCCAAGTCCAGGTGTAGCCGGTACCCAGTCCTTCTTGAACTCTTGGGTGGCAGGTGTGACTACCCAGCGGTGCTATCCGCCGACAGTGCCCAGGATCCTGTTGTGAGTTGGCAGTGCCGTTTCCTGCCTTACTGAGTGTGACCCAGTGTGTGACCAGTTCGCTGGGAGAGCACGGCTGGGGCTCTCAGGGGCATCCGGTGGGGTTATGGGACCCCTGAGATACACCTAGGCTTTACTTGGGGGCGACACTGTTGTGTTCCCTCCCTTGTGAGTGTCGTAGCATAGAAACCTGCTGAGCTTATTGTTCACTCCTACCCGGGCTGCGTTTTGCAGGTGCATACGTCAGCTCTTCTTCTGTAGATCCCAACTGGACAGGCACATGGTGGCGCGTCGTCTTTGGAGGTGTTCGAGGACTTGGGGTTCATTCAATCTTGATGAATTATTTAATGTATAATTTCCTTTTGTAAGGACTTTGAGGATTTAATATTGTATCTGAATCTTGAATTATAATTGAATTTCTATATTGACCCCAGATCAATTGTTAGATTAGTTGTTTTTATTTTATTATAAATGCGCCAGTGATGATTGAGTAGAGTAGGAACCCTCACGCCTCGGCCTGGATGGGCTTTCTAGGTCGGGGCGTGACATTCCCCTTCCTGGTAACCCCATGGTTGGTACATCTCTAGATGTATCGGACTTTCTCGTAGAATCTGAGGAATGGATGGACACCTACTAAAATCATGTATTATAGTGTGCTTATATCTACTAATATGTACTTGGCTTGTTTTCTCTATGTATCTTTGAACGCTTTGTAGTTTATGCATATTTCTATGAATGCATATATTACTCTAATTGTTTTCCAGATAGATGGCGACGCATGTCTTGCAGACAGTGCAACCACAAACATGATCCTCCAAGATCGTAAGTACTTCTCACAATTAACATTGAAAGAGTCGAATGTTGATACAATATCGAGTCCTGCAGACCTGATAGAAGGCTCCGGGAGAGCAACCATAGTTTTGCCCAGAGGAACAAAACTATCTATTGATGATGCACTATACTCTACTAAATCCAAAAGAAATTTACTCAGTTTCAAGGATTTACGTCGTAATGAATATCATATGGAAACGACGAATAAAACTGGTATAGAGTATTTATGCATCACACTTACAGTTTCATGTCAGAAGCATGTACTTGAGAAGCTTCCTGGCCTTTCTTCTGGTCTATATCATACGAAAATAAGACCAATAGAATCACATGCTGTGATGCACCAGAAGTGCACTAATCCAAGTGATTTTATACTTTGGCATGATCGACTTGGTCACCCTGGATCGGTGATGATGCGTCGAATCATTGAGAATTCACATGGGCACAATCTTAAGAACCAGAAGATTCTTTCAGCCAGTGAATATTCATGTGCTTCTTGCTCCCAAGGAAAGCTAATAGTGAGACCATCTCCTTCTAAGGTCACCTCTGAATCTCCAAATTTCTTAGAGCGAATTCAAGGTGATATATGTGGGTCCATTCATCCTTCAAGTGGATCATTTCGATATTTCATGGTCTTAATAGATGCATCCACAAGATGGTCACATGTATATCATCTATCCACTCGTAACATTGCTTTTGCTAAACTTATAGCTCAGATCATTCGGTTACGGGCCCAGTTTTCAGACTATCCCATCAAGACAATTCGTCTTGACAATGCTGGTGAGTTTACATCTCAAGCATTTTTAGATTATTGTGTATCAATAGGGATAAATGTAGAACACCCTGTTGCGCATACACATACTCAGAATGGCCTAGCAGAATCACTTATTAAACGCATCCAACTGATAGCTAGACCATTGCTTATGAAATCTAAGTTACATGTCTCAGCTTGGGGACATGCTGTATTGCATGCAGCATCTTTGATCCGAGTCAGACCATCTGCATATCATAAATTTTCACCAGTACAACTTGTCTTTGGCCAGCAACCAAATATTTCTCACTTAAGGACTTTTGGATGTGCTGTTTATGTTTCAATTCCTCCACCTCAGAGAACTAAGATGGGTCCTCATCGCCGGCTTGGTATTTATGTTGGTTTTGACTCCCCTTCTATCATTAGGTACCTAGAGCCTTTAACAGGGGATTTGTTTAGAGCACGTTTTGCTGACTGTCACATTGATGAGTCAGTTTTTCCACCATTAGGGGGAGACAAGAAGAAGCCAGAAACTCAAAATAAAGTTGTTTGGAACATTTCGACGTTGTCTCATCTTGATCCTAGAACAAGTCAAACTGAACTCGAAGTTCAGAAGATTATACATTTACAGAAAATTACGAATCAGATGCCTGATGCATTTACTGATTCACAACGAGTGATAAAATCACATATTCCAGCTGCAAATGCTAAAGCCGGGATTGATATTCCTGAAGAACAATCCGAGGATCATAAAGCATGTGAATCTAAAGCACGCAAGAAACGTGGGAGACCTATTGGAGCCAAGGATAAGGTCCCGAGGAAAAGAAGGGTACAAGGACAAACTGGCCAGAAGACTGATACCCTGAAAAGACATCCCTCGAAGAGGTTCAAGCACCTCCCGAAGAGGTTCAGTGTGAGGGCCCGCCCCCTCAGACCTGACTCGACCACGTGGTTCGAGAGCCGGTTTCCTGTTGGTTTGGTTCCGCGTCGGGCACGATCGGGCGATCGTGTGGCGGTTTGGACCCCAGAGGCATTTTGGTAAATATGCCCCCTGGTGGTCGGTTTCACACCCGCGTTGCACCCACGGACTTGGATTGATGTATGTGATTGTTTAGGATGGTTAGGTGGGCCCGGGATCGGAAGATCCCAGCTCGGGCGCGCTAAAGCTCGTTTTCGGGCTCGTTAGCGGGTCAACGGGTTTTTGGCCCGTTAGAGAGGATCCGGCCCATTAGGGGCCTGGTGAGTGGAGGGTGGTTGGAGCAGTTGGCTCCAACCCCCACCCGCTCCCCTCTCTTCTCTCCTCTCTTCTCTCCTTCCCTTCTTCTCTTTCTTTGGCTGGTTATTCCTTCTCTTCTCCACCGACGTCTCCTCTTCTTCTCCCCTTCTTCCCTCTCCTTCGGCTGGGCTTGATCTTGGAGGGGCTGAGTAGCGGATCTTCGTGGCAAGGTTGGCTGGACGCGTGGAGAAGCTGGGATTGCGTTTAAGGTAGGTGTTTCTACCTCGATCCTTGGATCAGGTTCTACTAGGTTAGGATGTTTGTGTTTTTGCTGTGAATACCATGATAGCATGCTTGTAGATCCTTGCCTATGTAATGTAGCTCATTCCTTGTATTCTTGCATTGCAAAACTGGTGTTATAATGGTTAGTTTCCGTATCTCACGGTTTCCTCGGTTTTTGGTTTTTCAGACCTAAAATGGGATTTAACCGTTAAAAACTGGATTTCTTTACACCATTAGTTTCCTCACCTCAAAATATACTTGCTTGCAAAATTTGATTGTATTCTAAACATGTTTTGATTCTTGAAATCTTAGAATTAGGATTTCTGGCATTTTACGTCTGGAGCTCGACGGTCGATCGGTGCATCGACCGTCAGCTCGACAGTCGATCTGTGTATCGACCGTCATGCTTTAGTATATTTTCTCTGGGCCTGACGGTCGACCGTCGGATCGACCGTCGGGCTCTGTCGAGTTTTTGGGTCCCCAGGGTCGATGGATCGATCGACCGTGGGGCCTTCGCTTTTTCGCCATTTACCTGACGGTCGACCGTCGGATCGACCGTCGCATCGACCGTCAGACTCTGCTTGGTTTTGGGCTTCTCAGGGTCGATGGTTGGATCGACCGTCGCCCTTGGTTTTCTTCGTATGGGTCTCACGGTCGATCCACGGATCGACCGTGGCATCGTCCGTGACCCTTTGAACAATGTTCTTTGGTTCTTCTTGAATGGCTTTCAACTTTGATTGAGTCTTAAACGTGTTGTGAGGTTTATAGATGGATTTGATGAGGTTTTCAAAGGGTTTTCATTGAGTTTGAGATTTGATCCGAGTTTCTCCCCTTTTTAGCAAACGTATGGTTGTGTTTGCATTTAATTCAAGTTTGATAGAAATTAAATGTCTGGTTGCTTACTTAACCATTAGCTAGCTATGAGTGCTAGCTAATGTGGAATTGTGAAACCTTAGCCTCTTGCCGGCGAGTGCCGAGGGCTATTGTATATCTGTTGAACTTATAACAGTTGATGTGACATATAGAGACATCTAGGATTAGATGCTTGCTTAAGCTCATGCATTGTATGCATTAGAGGCATTTGAGGTTAGGCGGGCGATGTCTTGGGTCGCCGATCCGAGGCTCTCGGGTAGCTCGGATCTAGCCTTAGAACTGTGGCTGGGTAGTCAGGATTAGGGTGTGATTGTCGATCTGAATCTCTGATGATTGAGTATTGCGATAGTCGGCTTGAATCTTTGTTTGAGGTTTAGAGGTTGTGTTGTCTTCCAAGGCCAAGTGCTAAGGATGCAACCGAGGAGTTCCCAACGTGGTCCCCAGGCAGTGGTATCCCTGCTGGGTAAGGGTTAGAGCCTGCATGTTACTGTTTCCGTGGTCCTCCTGGTAACATGTTCAGGAGAGAGGTTTCATGACAGGAACCCTTGGGACATCGGTGGGTTATGGGACCCGTGGCATCCTTTAGATTTAGGATGGGGGACACACTGTTGTTTTCCTCCCTTCAGTGTGCCGTAGAGTAGAACCCTACTGGGCTTTATGCTCATTCCTACCCGGGCTGCGTTTGCAGGTGCAGGCGGCGGTCCTTCTTCGGTAGAGCCAGCTGGCTCGGCTTTTGGCGGCGCAGGTACATCCAGAGGCGTCTGAGGTTTTGTTGGAGGATATGACGGTTGTACCCTTTTGATATTTATATATGTATCTGTTGTACCTTTGAGGATTTTTGGGATCTTGTATCATATTTGTACCTTGAAGGATGTTTGTATAAAATTTTGAATTGAATCTGTTTAGCCTCTGGAATACTTTTGTTTAAATTGTTTATCCTTTCCGATTGTACTGCGCCGGTTGATGATGAATAGTGTTAGGACCCTCACGCCGCGTCCCGGATGGGTTTTCTGGGTCGGGGCGTGACATTCAGGCACCTCCAGAAGAGGTACAGATATCTGAAAATCATGAGATCTCGATAAATTGTGCGCACACTGAGAAAAGGTGGAACAGAAATGAAATTGTTGTCAACAACTCATTTGCATATGCAGTTGCTCTTGACATTACTAGAAGTAATGAAGAGCCTGAGCCAAAATCTGTCGAAAAATGTCAGCATAGAGTCGACTGGCCAAAGTGAAAAGAAGCCATTCAAACTGAATTAAACTCACTAGCAAAACGAAATGTTTTTGGACCTATGGTCCAGACACCAGAAGATGTCAAACCAGTGGGATACAAATGGGTATTTGTGCGCAAGCGAAATGAGAAAAGTGAAATAGTACGATACAAAGCGCAGCTTGTGGCACAAGGTTTCTCACAGAAACCTGGTATAGACTACGAGGAGACGTACTCTCCTGTAATAGATGCAATAACCTTTCGATTCTTGATTGGTTTAGCAGTTTCAGAGAAACTAGATATGCATCTAATGGACGTAGTCACGGCATACTTGTATGGGTCACTAGATAGTGACATTTATATGAAAGTCCCTGAAGGACTTAAATTACCTGAAGCAAATAAACCCCGGGATCTATATTCTATCAAGCTTCAGAGATCTCTATATGGGTTAAAACAATCTGGGTGGATGTGGTATAATCGGCTCAGTGAATACCTCCTGAAAGAGGGATACATAAACAACCCAGTTTGCCCATGTGTCTTCACCAAAAAATCAAATTCTGGATTTGCCATTATTGCAGTATATGTCGGTGACCTAAACTTAATTGGGACTCCTAAAAAACTGACAAAGGCATCTGACTATTTAAAGAAGGAATTTGAAATGAAAGATCTTGGAAAGATAAAATTTTGTCTCGGCCTGCAGATTGAGCACTTTCCGAGTAGAATATTGGTCCACCAATCAAATTATACAAAAAAGGTCATGAGACAATTTTATATGGACAAAACTCATCCATTGAGTTCCCCAATGGTTGTCCGATCTCTTGACGTGAAGAAAGACCATTTCCGCCCTCATGAGGATGGTGAAGAACTCCTTGGTCCTGAAGTACCATATATGAGTGCAATAGAGGCTCTCATGTATCTTGCAAATTGCACAAGGCCCGATATAGCTTTTGCAGTTAATCTACTAGCAAGATACAATTCTACACCAACTCGAAGACATTGGAATGGAATCAAGCACATATTGCGCTATCTCCGTGAAACTACAGATCTTGGACTATTTTTCTCAAATAGTTCAAGACCACAGTTAGTTGGCTATGCAGATGCTGGTTACCTTTCTGATCCACATAAGGCCAAATCACAAACCGGCTATATCTTCCTTTATGGAAACACTGCTATATCTTGGAGATCTGTGAAGCAGACACTAACCGCCACCTCTTTCAATCATGCTGAGATACTTGCCATTCATGAAGCAAGTAGAGAATGTATCTGGTTGAGAAGCATGATATAGAATATTCAAGACAGTTGTGGATTATCTTCAATCAAAAACACTCCAACAATATTATATGAAGATAATGCTGCATGCATCACTCAAATTAGAGGCGGTTATATCAAAGGCGACGGAACCAAGCATATATCACCAAAATTCTTCTACACGCATGAGCTCCAGAAGAATGCTGATATTGATATTCGGCAGATACGCTTCAACGATAATTTGACCGATCTATTTACCAAGGCATTACCGACGACAATATTCATGAAGCTAGTGCATGGCATCGGAATGCGTCACCTCAAAGATCTATTTTGCTGAGCACCAGAAATTCATATTTCCATGAGGGGGAGTCATAATCTTAGAAGATATTCAGGTACTATACTCTTTTTCCTTCGCTAAAGTTTTTCCCACTGGGTTTTCCTTGACAAGGTTTTAACGAGGCAGTCTCGATAGCCTAATACCTTTCTAAGTAAGAATAGTATACTGCTTTCTTTCGCTAAGTTTTTATCCCATCGGGTTTTTCTTAGCAAAGGTTTTTAACGAGGCATATTTTAGTCATTCAAGGGGGAGTGCTGTAAATTGTGTGCATGTGAATGAGATCACATGCCCACTATTGATGAATGACTAGTCTAATTGATAGAAATTGGATTGAGACAACAGCATTCAATGATGCTTTGTTTTCATATCATCCCATTTGCCTATAAATAGGCATGGGGTGAAGGAATGAAGGTGAGTAGTGAGATTGAGCTCTTATGTTCTCATGTTGCTTCCTCTCCTTTCTATCTTCTTGTAACTAGTAAGTGTTAGAGTCCCTCTTCTCATATCCCCTCTTCTTCTTATTTTCTCCTTTCATCCACTTGCAACTAGTATGAATCAACAAGTTAGTAGTAAACAAGTAAGGGAATTACCTATTTCCTTGATACATTTATAACAACTATGTAATAATAGACGTCTATTGACGGACTTCATGCATGCTTTGTATAAGACCTTTTACCGTAGACGAGATTATTAACATAAGTCTATGCTCGACACCCAGAATTTGAATCGTCTTGGAAGGTATAACGTGTCTGGTTGCCGCATGGGTCGGACTCTGTCTGCTACTGCCCAAAGCTTTTGGGCTCGGTGGTTGGGCTTCAACAGGGTCGGGGCCTCGGAGGTCTAGCTGAAGACCTAAAAGCCATGTTTTGTTCGGAGATAGGAGATAGGTTAGGATAACCTCTCTTATCCCCGAACACCATTTCATTATTCCAAACAATCATTATTTATTTATCCCCATTTTTCAAACAATAACTTTATCCCCACTCATTATCATCAACTTTTTTTAACCCCAAAATCACTTATCCCCGCATATCCTAAAACACTAATTACTGATTTATCCCCTTTTTAATCATTATTCATTATCCTCATTTTTTCTAACTCTAAAATCACATAATATTTGATGTGGGCTTATTCCCATATTTATCTCCAAATACTTTTTTTTTCCATCACAAGTAATTATTACCCATTTATCTCCATTGCACCTACTATTACCACTCTATTTTTTTCTTATTCAAAGTAATCATTACTACTTTATTTCCACTTTTCCCCACCACTTATTCCAGATTTGTTAACCCTAAAATCCCTTTAACCTGAAATAACTTATTCTCATGCCAAACTCGTTTGCCATTTTTCTATTTATCCTCAAAATCCTTTATGCTCACTTATCATCACCTTTTCTATCCTCAAACCAAAGGAGGGCTAAAAGGACAAAGGGCAAGATACAGGCCGGGCCAAGAAAACTTGCATGGACCTAGCCTAGGCCTCAAGGCTAATTCTGGACCAAGAAAGACCCGCACCTCGCTTGATTTGGGCAAAAATTCCGAGTTGGCCTAAAGTGCGGATTGGGCCGGGTTCAAGCCGATGCCTATGCTACAAATGAGCAAAATTAGCCGATGACAATGTCGTTGCACAACAAGGTAACCCACCAGCCAAAATCCCTGATCTCCATGGCTGAAAGAGGGGGGAGGGAGATCAATGGCCTGAATTTAAGCATGCAACACTCCTGCACAGTACATTTGATTGACACTGCCAGCAGGTAACAAAAGGGGGTAGTCCAGTATGTGTTCTTCGGATGTTAGCATCAGCTCTCTGACCTAATTGCTGGCGCCTACTGGCAGCAAAGACTCATCTCATGATCTGAAAGAACTGCCCAAGTACATATCTCCGCTGTGTATAAACAAATATAAGGAAAAGAAAAGATCGTAGTGAAAGAAAACAGTGGTCCATGGTTTTCTTTCTTTTTCTTGGTTGGTTATGCTTTCCAGCAGAAATAGAGCAAGAAAGCATAAATAGGTCATGTTGTCAGAAAAATTTCAAATGGAAAAAAGGAAAGGTTTCATCAAACAATAAAAAAAAACCAAGGCCGGAAACACGCCACCCAGAATGAGGGACGACGACCAACTGACATTACCCCACAAAACTGGAGAAAGAAAAGAAAAGAAAAGAAAGGGACATCTCAGAATAACCTTCCAGGAAGATAAATGTCCGACGCCTTCATGATTTTTCGCTGCTTGTGTGATTCTTCATGTCCTCTTCAGATGTCCAAACAACATCTTTTAGCTGGGTTGACAGATTCTTATAAAACTGTACATGCAAAAGGCAGCAATTAAAACATGGAAGATAAAAACTAAAAACTCTGTTAGAAGAACTCAAAGATGAGAGAATTAACGTTTGATGCTAGCACCATTCACTTGTTTTTCACATTCAGAAGAATTTGAAGGCCTTTCACACAAGAATAGGCGACGGTGCATCTCCCAGATTAGGGCTTCTAGGTAATTGGAATGATTTTGTAGTGTGACTAACATCACTGTTCGAGGGTGACTATTGTCCTCATAGGAAAACATCTTTCACAATTCTAATGCCAATTTACTTAAATGGACTTTGATTACTGAATTTGAAATCTAAGAGCTTCCACAATCTCTTGAAGATTCCATGAGTTGATATGAACTACGAAGTTATACTAGTCACCTATATAGATTAGCTGCATAATTGGGAATTGAAGGCTGTACCTTGTGGAACTCCAAAGTATCTCCTTTAGCTTTTCGTAACTCAACCATGTGAAGAGAAGGGGCCACTTGAAATATCTGGATGATCAAGAAGTCAATGTGAGCACATTAAAGAAGCTATTGTGTCCTTAGCAATTACATTAAATTCTATTTTCAAGTGACCTCAGTAGCAACATTGAGATTCCCCTTTCTCCCAGCTTTCACATTTTGGAGCTTCATCTAAAATGATAAGCAATGAATTGAGAAGAAAAAAATTTTGATTAGTTGGAATTGAGAAAACTTGAAACGGAGAACTATATAGGTAAATGTAAGTTGTGAGTTCCTTGTATTCTAGAGACAGCAACTCAAATCCAAAGCTTCCCTCAGCCTTGACATGCCTCACCTTGTAGTTTTTCTTGTGTATGTCAAAGCCAAGAGGCTTTACAGCTTCCTCAATCTTATTGACAATTTCATCAGCTGGACACTTGGATGTAAATCTTGTTT